>JASANF010002589.1:0-12055 GCA_030248245.1 Trissonchulus sp. WLG1_4 | reverse complement strand
AAAAGTAATTTAAAACTTTGTGTTCTGGAGCGTCGATATAAAAAATAGTGCATAAATAGCGCATATGAGCACAACGATAGCGCATCATGTCGGTAGTGTGCTAAAACGAGGGGGTATCATTCTCTGGGTTGAACGCGTGTAAGCGAAATCGAAATAGCACTTTTTTTGCTATAGCGCTTTTATGCGCTATATGCGCTATATGCGCTATAAGCGCTATGGAATTTGCTATATGCGCTATTTGCGCTATAGCGCTTTTTGGGGGTGCTATATGCGCTATTTGCGCTATATGCGCTATCGGAGGTGCTATATGCGCTATTTGCGCTATAGCGCTTTTTGGGGGTGCTATATGCGCTATTTGCGCTATATGCGCTATCGAGGGTGCTATATGCGCTATTTGCGCTATAGCGCTTTTTGGGGGTGCTATATGCGCTATTTGCGCTATATGCGCTATCGAGGGTGCTATATGCGCTATTTGCGCTATAGCGCTTTTTGGGGGTGCTATATGCGCTATTTGCGCTATATGCGCTATCGAGGGTGCTATATGCGCTATATGCGCTATAGCGCTTTTTGGGAGCGCTATATTCGCTATTTGCGCTATATGCGCTATCGTAGGTGCTATATGCGCTACTTGCGCTATAGCGCTTTCTGGTGGGAGTGCTATATGCGCTATTTGCGCTATAAGCGCTATCGAAGGTGCTATATATGCTATTTTTTTGGATATGGATGAAACTTCTACAGCAAAATGGCTCAGGGGGGATTTGAACCACCCATTGCTAGATTTTTAGCTTAACACTCTACCAACCGAGCTATGGCCTATGTTGTGTTGGGTGGCGTAATTTCCCTTTAAATAGTATGCTCTTTCGATACGGCTCTTATAGCACAACCCCTCATGGGTGCTATTTGCGCTATTTAGGCGCTATTTTGTTGCTCATTGGGTAATTTATTGCAAATTTTTTGAACTTTTTTTACTATGTATACGGGAGGGATGCCTATAAGCGAAAACCAGATATAAAAAATTATTTCCAATTTAAAAATATTATGCAAATGAGATTGCGTAGCTATTGACTTTCGACGGTGTGCGCTCTTTTTGAAGATTGCGGTTTTTGTGTTCTGTAGTTTCGGAGATATAAAAAAATAGCGCCTATAGCAAAACGATAGCACATCATGTGCTATAAGCGCTATTTTTTCCCTTTTTTAAGCCTATGAAAAAAATAGCGCTTATAGCACTTTGATGCGCTATCGTTTTGCTATATGCGCTATTTTTTTATATTATGCGCTACATGCAAAAATTTGCTATGATATAGTATTTTAAAAATATTTTTTTTATTGAAGCATCGTATACGTAGTAAAAAGTACAAAAATTTGCAATGAATTAGCCAATAGCACAAAATAGCGCCTAAATAGCGCAAATAGCACCCTCATGTGCTATAAGCGCTATCCAAAATCAGCATCACTATTTAAAGGGAAATTAACACAAACACCAATAGGCCAGCGTAGCTCAGTTGGTAGAGTGTTAAGCTAGAAATCTAGCAATGGGTGGTTCAAATCCCCCCTGGCCATTTTGCTGTAGAAGTTTCATCCATATCCAAAAAAATAGCACATATAGCACCTTCGATAGCGCTTATAGCGCAAATAGCGCATATAGCACTCCCAAAAAGCGCTATAGCGCAAGTAGCGCATATAGCACCTTCGATAGCGCATATAGCGCAAATAGCGCATATAGCACTCCCAAAAAGCGCTATAGCGCATATAGCGCATATAGCACCCTCGATAGCGCATATAACGCAAATAGCGCATATAGCACCCCCAAAAAGCGCTATAGCGCAAATAGCGCATATAGCACCCTCGATAGCGCATATAGCGCAAATAGCGCATATAGCACCCCCAAAAAGCGCTATAGCGCAAATAGCGCATATAGCACCCTCGATAGCGCATATAGCGCAAATAGCGCATATAGCACCCCCAAAAAGCGCTATAGCGCAAATAACGCATATAGCACCCCCGATAGCGCATATAGCGCAAATAGCGCATATAGCACCCCCAAAAAGCGCTATAGCGCAAATAGCGCATATAGCAAATTCCATAGCGCTTATAGCGCATATAGCGCATATAGCGCATAAAAAAAGCGCTATAGCAAAAAAAGTGCTATTTCGATTTCGCTTACACGCGTTCGTTACCAGAGAATGATACCCCCTCGTTTTAGCACACTACCGACATGATGCGCTATCGTTGTGCTATATGCGCTATTTATGCACTATTTTTTATATCGACGTCCAGAACACAAAGTTTTAAATTACTTTTAAAATTCTTCTTGTTTATTGAGAGATCGTATAAGTACTAAAAAGTACAACAATTTTTATTAAGGTAGCCAATAGCACAAAATAGCGCCTAAACAGCGCAAATAGCACCCTCAGGTGCTATAAGCGCTATCCAAGATCAGCATCACTATTTAAAAGGAAATTAACACAAATACCAATAGGCCAGCGTAGCTCAGTTGGTAGAGCGTTGTGTTAGGAAACTAGCAATGGGTGGTTCAAATCCCCCATGGCCATTTTTCTGTAAAAGTTTCATCTATATTCAAAAAATAGCACATATAGCACCTTCGATAGCGCATATAGCGCAAATAGCGCATATAGCCCTGCCAAAAAGCGTTATAGCGCAAATAGCGTATATAACACTCCCAAAAAGTGCTATAGCGCAAATAGCGCATATACAGCTACGCTTTAATTTCAGTTGATAAAAGTTTCGTTTTCTTTTTCGCTTTCGTTTTTGCTTTCGTTCAATTTCGTTTCGTTTTCGCTCTTTGCTTCGTTTTCGTTTTCGCTCTTTGTGTAATTTGGCAGCTGAGGCGATCTCAGCTGTCAAGTTTATGGCGGTATGCTTCTTTAAAGTTTAGTATATTTACCTACGCAGCTGAGAATGAGAGCGGCAAATATGAATAGTAAAGCACTACTCAGGGCAGCAGAAAAAGACAGGCGCTCTCATCAATTAAAAACTAATCAAATCAAGTGTGTACTGTGTAGGCTTACAACTTTTGGGTCGCAATTGAAATTATTTAAGTTTCGTGCGTTTCGTTTTCGTTTTCGCTTTCGCTTTCGTTTTCATTTCGTTTTCGTTCAGTTTAGTTCAACTGAAATTAAAGCGTAGCTGTAGCACCTTCGATAGCGCATATAGCGCATATAGCGCTTATAGCGCATAGAAAAAGCGCTATAGCACAAAAAGTGCTATTTCGATTTCGTTTACACGCGTTCGTTACCACCACGAGGATGCAGGGCTGCTCGCTTGGGGAGGCGTGGGAACGCTTAGGGACACATGTGGATCCCCTCGGGGATCCAGGGGTGGACGCGGGTCAGGAATTTTGACTCACGATCCAACCCAACCCGCGGCTCGACACTCGTGGGTAACCCGCGACCCAACCCGCAGCCGTAAAACCCGACCTGCGACGCACTTTGACCCACCACTCTAGAACAATAACTTATGTACATAGTACACAGGGCGTAGCCAGGATTTTGAAAAGGGGGGCGCACCTTGTCCACTTTTTTGCTAACTTGCTTAAACTCATTATTGCGGGGTCTGAGGGCTTCAGCCCCCAAAATCCAATTATTTTTACACTTATTGGCGGAGTGGCTTACATAACAAAATGTAAATTTCGTCATTTAAATTAAATAAACTGACTTTTGCGAGAGTCTGGGGGCGGCAGCCCCCACAGAAAGGGAGGTTTTTCATTTTTTGGACAAATTTGGTCAACTGGAGACGTATCGAAAAAATTTTCTGACAGAAAAATAAAAAAACGAAAGATGGGAACTATCAGACAGTATATTACACAAGTAAATGCAGCATAATGCACTCTTGTAGATATGCATATATAGGTTTTGATGAAAGCAATTAATAACAAGGAATAGTTAGCCACAGAGTTTGCAGGGGTCTGGGGTCTCAAATCTTCCGACCCAACTCAACCCAACCCGCGGGTACCCACGACCCGCGTCCACTCCTGCGGGGATTCTCATGGGGATCTCCTAGGGGAAAGCCGTTCACACGAGGCTGATTGATTTTTTAAAAGTATCGGCGGCAAGCAGTTTTGTTGCTGGACTTGTATCCTGAACTTTTTGACAATCCTAACCCACGTAAAAAGCGCAGAGTATGGGTTCATTCACGTATTCAGCGTCGTCGGAGTTTGGGCTACCATGCCAACCTTTGCGAACTGGCTCTTGAAAACTCCCATAAATACAGAAACATTATGCAAATGAACACCGGAATTTTCACGGAATGGTTGATTTGGTGTCTCATCACATTGTCAAACAGGATACCAATATGCGCCAAGCCATTACCGCAGCAGAACGACTAGAACCGACTCCAGAGTATTGTTGTTTCAATGATTAAAACCAACTTTCAATTTCAATATCAATTATTCATTGTTGTTCATTGTTTCAACAGTCTGCCCAAAATTTGATAATGGTATTGAAATTGAAAATATTTGGGTGAAAAATTGATAATGGTATTTAAATTAAAATAAGAATCTATTGAAATTGAAATTGAAACTATAGTTTCAATTTCAGTATCGACTATTTTAACCAAATCAACCCAATTCATACAGACTGAGTGCTGTGCATGCTATAACTGTGCCATCTAATGTATCAACAAAATTAGCTTCATTTCCATACTAACATGCATTTACAATAACATAGCAAGTATAGTTTTAACCAATTTGAAAAATAATTGAAACAAGCTCAAACTGCTTCAAAACTTTCAGTAAGTATGAAGCCAAAATTTCAAGTAAACTGACCAGAGGTCAGCTAAAGCCTGTTGTGCAGCGAAATTTGCCTGCTTAAATTATTAAAAAAAACAAATTACACAAAACAACTTAAGCATGGAATTCATTATTTAAGCTATACGCTAGTTTTCAGTAAAATACCACGCTAACAGATACATTGACGGTTCTTGTTGCTGTTTGCTAGGCATTGTTCAGAGAATATGCAAATTAGTGGCAATTCTGACCAATATGATTGCATATGTAAACAAACAATGCAAGCTTTGGCTGGCGTAATTGTGTTTCGCAACTCATGATGCACAAGGTACTTATGTACCGTGCTTGCAATTTGCATGTGTACATGCGCAGACATTGTTGCAAAGTCAAACTTTTGCCAATTAAAACTTCCATGTGGAAATATTGACAGCAATAGCAATGTGACACACGCGCAATACCTAAACTATATGAGCTAAACGAACGCACATTGAAATGGATCTCTGACTGCAGTGTAAATTCTATGCTAGACAATGCAGTGACGCACGCACGGTTGATCCAAAGTGCACAGCAAACAAACGCACAAACTCATACCACACTCCCAGTCCTGCGTTATCCGCCAGAATCAAAATTAAAGGCCTGTTGTGCTGTGGCACAACAGGAAAAATAATTGAAATTGAAAATAATTGGAACACTGAAATTGAAAATATTTGATGAAAAAATTGATACGGTATTGAAATTGAAAATAATTTCATAACTGAAATAACCCTTCTCCAAAGGGACATCAGGTGATGCAGAAAGAACAGTAGTAGTATGCGGGATTAAACACAGGATTAAACCTAGACGTCTGGGAATTTTTATGAGTCACATAATTTAATTTGATTGGCTACTGCATGTGAATCCCTTTGAAAAAACGCTCGGCGAGTGATAAGCAAGATTTCCCATGGGGATCCCTTGCATCCTCACACGTCCCCATGCGTCCCCTAGGGGATCCCCATAGTATCCCCATGCGTTTTCAAGCGTGCCCTGGTGTCGCGAAGGGGATTCGCTTAACAATCCCCTTGTGGACGCGTGGGGACGCAAGGGGATCCTCCTGGGATCCCCTTGAAAATCCACTTTGTGTGAAACAGGATGTATGCACATGCACCATTCATCCCACTGCACTCACTCCAAAATTCGCTGAGATGCGGCCACTATAATTTTAGAACATTCCCGTTTGGGACCTTTGCGTGCATGTACGACGTATCTATGCACTGCGAAGCTAGACAGTTAAATAAAAAATGTCATACTTTCCCAATAATGTACTCTTGACTTCTCCATTAACCCTTTCATGCCCAGAGATACCACGTAATGAGCTACCCTATTTGGGGCTATGCAACTTGACTAGTCTATTCTAGTGACAGGATTATTGAATTGTTTTATAGGGAATTGTAGGTCTTCTCATTTGGCCGGCAATTTTTAGTCCTACTGCCACACAACGAAGCCTATGCCTAATTAAGCAATGTGCAAAGTTGACTTTTTTCATTGCAAAAGTAGTATTTCCTTTGGACCACATTATGAAATTCTATTACAACTCCAGCCGTCTGCTTTTTGTACATCAGATGCAGCGAATAACTTAGTTTATTTCTAGCATTCAACTATGGCTCGAGCACAGTTGCTGTGTTGATACTCTAGGCCCTAGGGTGAGGTACATATTATGTCTAAGCTTTGAGCGCTTATAACTAAAAACACGGTGCGTCCTAGACCCTTAATCGGCTTATTATGTTTTCTTCACCAGTCATTTTTGTATCGAATGGTGGTTTTGCGATCTCTTAATACGACGCACGTAGCTCGAGCAACGTCCATGAAACTGGAAGCTGTCAGAATGGGGCTGTCTAGCCAGTGATACTCTGGGCATTGAAGGGTTAAGCAGTTTAACCTCTAAGTTTGTCTATATATACTGCAAATTTGAATTGAGTTCAACTTTTTCTGAACTAAATATTATCTACACGGCATACAGGGAAATAAAAGCAAAGTTTGGAACAATCAAAAGTATGAACATGTAGGAGGAAACAAAAAGTTGTTGCATGTTATATGTCATAGTTTTTTAATTGATTTTATCAAACTTTGTCTCGCAGTTTTTTTTCAATTCTTTACTAACTGCACTTCTTTGAAAAAATAGCATCATAATAGTCCGTTACCAGTTCACCACATTTTTGTGTCTTGCTAAGACACTCTTGAAAAGCTTGGTCCTTAGTTGTGCAGTCACTGATTTTACTAATTCCTGTAGAAGCATCTTCTGTGCCGTAAGCTTGAAATGAACATGCTGATGCACAGAATGACTCAAAAGAATCTTTCGCTTCACCGCAAATTGCTGTCGGTGGTTTCTTGGCAGTGTCAGAGGTTATCACGTACTGTCCTGTGGTTTCTTTTTCTACGTTTTGCTTCGGAATTATTATAGATTGTAGAATTAATTTGTCTCGTTCATCGTTTACGCATTTTTTGTAGCATTCAGCTTCGCGCTCTCGAATCCAGCATATTTCATTTAGCCATGATCCTGTCGGTGAGTTGGCACATTCATGGAAACAAGCTTTTCTGTTTGTCTTTGTTGCATGACACTGGTTGCAGTGCGAGTGAATGACGTTGTGCTCACACGCAAGTTTTTTGACTTCATATTTATACTTTTCAAATTCATCACGCCAGCCATTTCCGCAGTTGTGGTAACACATTTCAGCTTGAGATATTCCGCCGCAAAACAGTTTTATTCGCTCGGCATTGAAGGGTGGCCGAAGAAACTCGTCTTTGCATTCTTTAAAACAGTCCGGGTGTTGGGTAATTACAGTTAACAGCAGCGCAAATAATTGAATAATAACGCACTGAAATTTCATTTTCGACCAGTACAGCTAGGTTCTAATTGGCAGTAGTCTAACAGACACAAGAATTAATCAGAAAAATGTGAATGTGTTTCTATTTGATGGCTTAAATACCAACTTTCAACATTTAACAATAAAACAATGATACAAAGGAATTGACGTCAAAACGTTCAAAATTGTATTCATATCCAACAGCACAATGAATAACAGTCAATTCTGTATTAAAAATATAAAATAATAGAAAGATTTTTTTATATTATTCATACGTATGCTCACTAGTTAGGAAAAATGCCCTTGTCGGGCGGCTCCTTGGGTAGAATAGGTTACTGTCTGTCTAAAACGGAAAAATACTTAGGCTGAGCTTGTAAAAGCATTGGTACAAGACTTTATTAACGAGAATATGCAATTCGTGTGAGCTCGTTAAAGTAGGTGGACTTGGTATACCTGTTGAGAATAGGAATATGATCTTTGTAGGGCAGACACTGTTTTCCACACCCTATTCGCGCGACCTTCAGCTAAACTATATCATTTGCTCATGTATATAACATAGAGACTTTTTCTACACTAACTCAACATTGGCAAATGGCAAAAACGTTAGAGCAGGCACTCATAATAATATTAGCTGAAATGGCGTCTTTTGGATGAACGGCTGAAATGATTCGGGGGTGTGCAAACAATCGGTCAGAGAGTTCTAAAGTTCTCAGCTGACAAGGACGCTGAAAACCCTACCTCGCACCAATGTATTTTGCACGACATACATGGGTCAAATTAGGTAGCAGTTTCTTGTACGAGTTAAGCTCTTGCTTTGAGATTATGGACTCTCAGATTACGGATTTGTTCCTACTTTAGCTTATACACATCTGTCACAAAATTCAAATATGATCGAATGAAGTAAGTCGAATGAAGTAAGATGCTTACAAAGTAACATATACATAAATTTTGATCAAACGATAAGTTAAGGATCTGGATAAGGTCTGCAGTTATCTCACAGAACCTTTTTATCAAGCATTTACAACAATAATCAGGTTTGGCGCGATAGCGCCAAACCTATAATAGGATAAAATCAGCTGAATGCGACTTTTTACTATACAAATCGGCAAATAACTTCGTTTTACTTCCACACCGAAGCTTCTAATTTAGTACACTGATGGTAATGGCAAAAACACATAATTGGTGCGAAAAGCAAGTATATTGATTGAGTTTGAATTAAGTTATAAATCTTAAAAAATTTCAAAAAACTTCGCGTCTCTTTTTACTTTTTTCAGCCAACTTTTCTCAACATCAACCGAACCGTTTTTCATTATCATGGGCTCTATCGATGTGGTTTGTCATGCCATAACTTTTCTCCTATTTTCGTATTGAACGGTTGTGGCTTCGCTGAAAAATGTGAAAAAAAACTCATTTTTAACGCATTTTCTGAAAATGGTTAAGTTCACTAACTTCTCAGTACAGTTGTTAGAAGCAATAAAACCTATGTTTATATTATGTGCAACAATTTGAAAGTCAGATTTATATGTTTAGTTGTAAAATTGCGTGATATTTTTGGTTTTTTAAATTTAATGGTGAACGTAATTTGAATTATGATGTTTGTTGCTTTATAAACTTTCAAATTCTTCTTCAAGTCTTCATAGATATACGTAGTGGCAGACACGTGACGTACAATGTACATACGTTATTACTATCGTAATTTCTGATTTTTGCGCGGCCGCCTCAGCGGCCGTGCATACTAATTTCAGTCAATGCACTGAAACTAAAATTGCATGGTAATCATACAAAGTTTCAGTGCATTAACTGAAGCCTGAAGTATTGAACTACACACCTGCTTGTAGCGCACAGCGCGTGCGTGCGTTTGTGTGGATGGTGTGTGTGTGTGTGTGCGTGTGTCTATGCCTAGCTCAGAAGGTTTATGTTAGTGGACTATCGATATTGATAATCGATAGCGAAATTTACGCACTTCACATCGCAGTTCTGTAATGATTGTAACAAATTTTAGTGCAAATGTTAGACAAGCACACATGTTCATGGTTACACATTCAGACCAAATTTATCATGTATGCATGCAACTCACTTTAAGATCGACTGGGTATACCTAAGCAATGAGTTTTTCTGAGCAAGTGAGACAGAAAGTGCATGCTTACTTTTTTACCCAATCCCGATTATTTGTATCTAGTCATAGTTTTCTTTAAATATTTTCAAAATATTGTATGGGATTTAATAAATGTGGCCAAAGCGCGTCGTCTTAGTGTACAGTAAATTTTTACTTGCAGTTTTGTGACAAGAATGATGTGGAAATTTGCGAGTTCACTCAAACTTGAGACTTGAGCTGATCATTATTCGCAAAATACGTACATAACATTAGCCTATGTTTATTATTGAACACCGAATATTCAGTGCATCTATAGTGGCAGTCATATGCCATAGTCACCTCAACAACCATGAAAAAATAGTGTGCCATATTGACATGATTTTTTCAGTATAGGACTGACGCGATCTACAAAACAAACTGATGCATTGAGTTTTATTTTTAAATGTCTGTGCCAAAAATTTACTGTAAAAATGGATCAGTATCACAGTAATAGTTTTCCGAGCCAAATTCTTAGATCGTAGGACGATACACCTACATATGTTAGTGTTGGACATGGGGCAACCATGGCAAAACCTTTGCCTGGCGGGCATTTAGGGATTAGTTTATTTTATAACAAAACCCGTTAAGATCATAACTGGGTTTTGGCTATAATTTGAAGTAAAAAAAATTTTGTTCGTGCTCCTTTACTCACTATGTGGCTGTTGAAAATTTGATTGAATAATGGATTGATTGAAAAACTCGACTCAGCAAAAAAACGACAGTTATGAAACTATAGTGTCCCAGTGGAAGACAAAAATCCGCAAGCAGGGCCCTGTTGCTCAACATTACAAGTCTTACAATTGTAACAATCGTGAAATTTCACAATTGTGAGCAGCTTGGCATAGGTATGAAATATGCATGAAAATTATTACAATTGTTACTGTTGTAAGAATTGTGAAATTTCACAATTGTTACAATTGTAACAATTGTAAGTCTTTGCGCAACCGAATACCACATACAATTGTTACAATTGAATTGTTACAATTGTAGCAATTGTAGGTTTGTGCAATCGGGCCCAGGGTGAGGAAACAAACATGCATGAAGCGTAATTACTCAACAGTAACTGTGGGTTAATGCTGTCTAAAATTAAAACTACGTTTATGCCGCGCTTAATTTTACCGATACGGTAAAATAATACTCACTGTCGTCCTGTGAAAAAATATACGCTCGTCTACAAAAGTGCTTGTTTCTCATTTTTTTGCGTTGCAAATCATTTTTATTTTTAATATTTTTAAATCCTAGTCAAGTTTTACCCTCAGAATTAATAATTCCCTATAACGAAGCCAACTAGCATGGTCGTGGTAGTCCAACGATTAAACTTTTTCACATCCGCTCACCGAATATGTGTCGACTCGACACAAGTCAGTAACCTGATTTAGAAACTAGAAACGGCTGTTTGAGCAAAATACAGTACCGATCAGAATTAACTACCTATGATGCTGCAGTCAGCATCACTGATCGAGCCATAGCGTCACTGACTGCAGTCATTGCATTGACGTCACAGGTCTAATAAATTTGAAATTTCTATTGAATTTCATTAAATGACTCCGGAGTCAGAGTCAGTGACTCCGGAATCACGCTCACATTAGTCAACAGCTAAACTAGATACTTAACGTAGAGTATACGTATGTATATACTGAAACAACGTGTATAAATTGAATGATGACTAATGTGAGCGCGATTCCGGAGTCACTTACTGCAATTCAATATGCCAAATAAAATTGTCCAATTTATTGGAACTGTGACGTCAATGCAATGACTGCAGTCAGTGACGCTATGGCTCGATCAGTGATGCTGACTGCAGCATCATAGGTACTTAATTCTGATCGGTACTGTAAATTTTTCTTTAATTAATTTTTTGGGTCTTTTCCGTTATTCCCCCACCAGTCCGGAATTTGGAAGTTACAAAGCCGATTTGAATAATTTTTGCACTAATGGACTCCTCTTGACCTCGGGACTTCAAAAATGCAAGTTTTAAAAAAATTTAAATTTTTTGAAAAAATTTCAAATTTTTATAATTGTATACATACAAAATGCGAGTTTTTTTATTTTCTGAGCGGAAGCGGAAGCGGAGCGGAACGTCTTTTATGCAAGAATTTTTGAGTTTTGGTTGCTAAAATTTCAAAACTTTTCTAAAATTTGAAAATTTAAAATTTTTAAAAAATTTTATATTTTTTAAAAATTAGTTTTTTGAAGTACTGAGGAGTCAAGAGGGGTCCGTTGCTGCAAAAATATTCAAATCGGCTCAGTAAATTCCAAATTCCGGACTGGTGGGGGAATAACGGAAAAGACCCAATTTTTTTTGTACATTGACTAAATTTTACCAATATAGTCAAA
>JASANF010002588.1:0-34247 GCA_030248245.1 Trissonchulus sp. WLG1_4 | reverse complement strand
GAATCTTTTGCAGTTGATGATATTGGTCAACTCAAAATATCGGAAAATAGTCGATCCGTCCAAACTTTGGGTATCAATTTCTGACCAGAAAAAAGGAAATTGAGCATTCTGAGTACGCTGCAAATACGCACTTGGGTTGGGTAACATATGTAAAAACTAATTTGATTGTATCAGGTAGAGAAAATTTAGCCAAAACTGGTCGTTGCTACTTGCTAGGTCGAATTTTACACAAAGTGACTCATAAATATTTAGTGTTCAAATGCAGTAGAGAGCCAAAAAAGCAATTACCTTCCAAGCAATTTTTACACCACCATTGTCGGCTATGTTTTCACCGAGCGTAAGATTTCCATTAACATTCATGTCCACTTGTTCCATGTGGTAGTTACTGTACTGCTTGACCATACAGTCAGTTTTTTTCTTAAAACGAGCCTCTGACTCATCTGTCCACCAGCGTTTTAAATTACCATCGGCATCGAACGTCTTTCCTAAGAAATAGAAAAACAGCACAAGTTAATAACTAAAAAACAATTTTGAATTACACCTTTTTAAACGAAGCTCAGTTAAAATGATGCAATTACTTTGTTACATGGATGTAACATAGTTTGGCAGTTGATATTATTAACGTTGTTTCACTGTTAATATTATTTTTGTTACAATGTCACTCATTGTCATCCAATGTTCATAATGTAAAAATTAGATAAAAACAACGCTGCTGTGAAAAATACTAAAACGTATCACTTCGGACATAGTATATAAAAACCACAGTGGAGTTTTTGGCAATGAATTTTTGTTGTTGCATGCATACCTTGATCGTCAAATCCATGCGTTATTTCGTGTCCAATAACGCTTCCCATAGCGCCAAAGTTTAGTGCCCTAGATAGAAAAAACAAAATACCTTATTAAATAAGTTATATTTTATAAAAAAATGCTGGATCACTATTATACAAATCGGCAAACTGATAACGCATCGTCCGAATTTACAGAAAATACATACTTTGGAAAGTTTCCACCGAAAACCGGTGACTGTAGAATTCCAGCTGGGAATGCTGAAATAATATATACTTTGTGTCATGTCACGTTTTGTGCTTATAGTCTAAAAGCCAATAGCCTATATAGCTATGTGAATGTCAAGCAATGTAAAAAAATGACGGTTACTTTTACTTTTTTAAGTAATTTTAAAATTCCTGCGTTTTCATTTAGTGTGTGTACATACGTCAAATTTTCTGATAAGAAACAACTGGCTTGATATTAACATTAAACATTACCTAATTCTAAAAATAAATAATAAACACTCACGAAACTCAAAGCTTGATACCAAACCTACAAGCAACTGGATTTAGTTCCATCAAATGATCAGATTCATGATTCATTGATAATTTATTTAATCAAATAATTTAAATTTATTTGCGTGTAATATTTTAAACCTATTTGCAGTTATAGGAGGTATAGTTGTAACCAGGCGTTAGGAGCATATTGTACCTGTACGTCAGTTAAAACTGTGAAATTACGAAATAATTATGTCTTTAAACGGACAAACCGTTGTACGTATGGTCTCTTACTATAAAGCAAAATGTCTTCAGATAGTTAACAAACCATTCCAAGACCCAGTTTCTAAAATTGAATAATTTTGTCTAGCGGATGGTTGATGACTTTTATGATCTTCCATGTCAAGTACAATTAGTTTTTGTAAGCCTGTATAGTAGGATCAGTAAATCGACCATAAAGTAATCCAAAATGCTTACTCATACTGTTGTGACTTGAGGAATACCAAGCATTCACCGTAGCTGCACCTCCACGAAATCTAAAACCTCATTCAGACAGACAAACACAATCATCATAGTTCAAGCTATGGTAACAAATAAATCTAAATTAATATATCTTAAAATTTTGTATTTGTCACTTTGCCCGACCGCTAGACTGGAAACGAACGTTGTTCCCAGACTTTGATTTTCGTTGATTGTTAAGAAAATACTTCAAATTGATTAGTTGCCAACCGTGGGCTCCTCAATGTCTGTCAGACCCATATTTCATATGTGCTTCTGAAGCCTACTTACATATGATTGCTCAAATTAAACTTTAAAATTGAACGGATTTATTTGTGTGTCAAATACTACAATCAAAAAATAACGAACAGCTGACAAGCAAAATGCAATGATGGTGACAATGAAAATACAGTATCCACTACGATACTGTGTCAACTACAGTGCAGTATACATACTTTGTATATTTTTTATTTCTGTGTTAAAATAAGCAATATGCTTTAGCTTACTCGTTTTTATCCACAGGTTTCAAAATCTTTCTGTGTTCATTTTTTAGTGCCCAAGAAGTGAATTCCACAGCCGCATCAAAAGGTTGCTTGCTGAGGTCGTAGTCCACCTAAAGTAGAAGTTAAAACATAGTTTGTAGCCTTAAAGAAAAAGCATGACTTTATCTGGAAAAGATTTTTTTGTTGGCATAGTGCTTAAGGCAGTGTTTTAGTTCAAACAACTGCAATGTTGGTAATAGGGCGTAATTTTTTAAATGTATTTTCGCATATTTATTTATTAATTATAGTGTCCAATGTAGGCAAGCATGATACCGAGTTCAATCATCTACAACTTCATTAAGAATTTTAAATAGCACGTTCAATGTTGTTTTTAATTTAAACTACAAAACGATGCAAATAACAAACGAAATCGACCAAAACAAAAGACTAAAAATGTGTATACAGTTTTTAGGTACTTTTTTCCACATTAAACAAACATGTATTTGGTGCAATTTTCAAGGAGCCAAATGTGTACCGTATTATTACCTACATAAAATACGACAAAAGTACATATTATCGTCGCTTATCGTTGACAAAACCGCTAATATTTATGCAAAAATTGCATGCATTTATCTAAATTGCATATTTTGCTTCACTGTCTTGGCAGTGAAGCATAGGGGGAAACGGGGTAATGTGGGACAGTAAAATGTGCGCATTATTCATTTTACTTTAACGTATTATAACTTGAGTAATACAATATCAAAAGTTATGTAAAAATGGTCAACATGTAGATAAAACTACGTTCTATAGATTAGAAATATTTTATAACATTTTTAAACTGCTTTTAAAATAGCTTTAACTGATTAATCTTAATCATAGCATTTTGGCTAAAAACAGGGTTGAGTGGCCCAAAATTAAAGCAATAGTGGGTCACATTTGGCTAATCTGGGTCTATAATATACACGTGCTTAGACGACACTAAAACTGAACCACGCCCTCAGTTTTAAAGTTGATTAGATTGATAATAGATGATAAATATAAGCTACTTGATTATTATTATTGAACACAATATTACATACTTTGTTTCAACTATGAAAATATTTTCAATTTCAATACATCCCCTCGTTTCAGCACACCATCAGCTCGAACTCGGTGGTGTCTTGATTTCAGACCACCAGCATTAACTCTGTGGTCAGCAGCTGGTGTGCTGAAACGAGGTGGGGTACCCCCCCCCCCTGAAATCAAGACACCAGTTGATGATGGGCTGAAACGAGCCCTGAAATCAAGACACTGCTGTTTTGAGGGGGTCCACCCCCCGGAATCAACGCGTTAAACGGCATCGTTCCGGCCGATTAGCTATGATAATGAAGAGTGTCATACTCTTCCCTATTATGTACACTTGATGCAATGCAGGCATTGTTCATACGCTGCTGAAGCTCGAAACGGCCAGGGGCTTGCGGATCGCTACAGCCCAGCGGGTCGCGCACGGCCCGGGGCCCGGAATTTCACGGGCCGGTCCCCCGACCGGCCGTATTCGTAAAAACGCGGGCCGGGCCGCTCTCGGGGGCCGAAGAAGGACCAATTTTTTTAAGTTATGTACCTGTCTTAAGTGTACCAATGTCTTAAGTCCACTTAGATTGTACAAGTTTGTAAGCGTGCAGTTTCTTGGAACAGCGCTCCGTTAGTTATTCACTGGTAATCGAAACTACCACTTCATGGGTACCAGCCTACAAATTATGGCCCGCCATGGCGCATGAGCGGGCGCATTCTATTTTCACACTGCCTGCTGCATTATTTCATACAATGCAGTATGCAAGTGTGCGTGTGCGCCCGCTCGTGCGCCCGCTCATGCGCCCGCTCATGCGCCATGGCGTACGCCCTGGCGTACGCCATGCAATGCGCCATGGCGTACGCCATGGAGCAAAATGCGACCTCGCGTGAATAGGCTTTAAAGCGTAACTTTTTTGTAGTGAAAAGGTTTTGGCAACTACAGCCATTTTTATTATTGAACTGATATTTTACTATTACATGATCAGTTGTTGTTTCACATTGTAAGCAGGCAGTTGTGAAATATAACTATTCACAAAGTTAAGTATCAGAACTTGAAGAATGTCTGTGGTCGAGTGGTTAATTTGTAGGCTGGTACCCATGAGGTGACAGTTTCGATTCCCAGTGGATAACTGTCGAAACGCTGTTCCAAGAAACTGTAATTTGTCCGTGGCTGCTGGCGAGGACGAGACTTGGATCGAGTTAAAAACACATTTCGAGGCATGAGACAAGAAAACTCAGTGTTTCATTAAGTGAAAACATCTAAATAAAGAATATCACAACTGTGCAATAACTTAACAATTATTTTACCCAGAAATTATTAGTTTGTAGGCACTATATAAAACAAAATAAGATTTTAAAAGAATTTAAAACTATGAAAAATAAAAAAAAAGGTAAAAAAGGCTTAGGTTATTAGGCTTGGCCCACATTAAACCTGAGTGACCCACATTAACAAAACAATAAGCTTTGAAAGACCCACATTAGCCAAAAATTAAGAAAATCCGATATTTACCAAACTATTGTCGGCAAAATCAAAACCACCAGTTTAGCAAACTTTCTTTTGACATACTTGAATAGCCCATAAGACGAGCATTAAGTTGATATAAATTCAACAGCCTTATGTCAATGAGATTTTTACGCAAGGGCCTCCAAAATAAGCTCACAGATGACCAATCCTTAAGGATTAATGTCCAGCAAAGTTAGTGAGTGTTGATAATTAATCTGTATCTGAGCAGCTGAATGCAAAATTGTCGAAAATATTTGCTCAAAAGGCAGATGTAGGACCTACCTAAAAGTGTGTGCAAACGTTTTACATTAATTTTGCTTCGTATACAGCCCATAACCGATTTTCTTTCACATGACCCACATTACCTTGTGACCCACATTGCCACAAACCCCCCTATTACTTAGAAAGGTTTTATTACTATGATATGTGATTTTTGTGATATGTAAACACACATGTGCAGCTAAGGAAATCTAATCGGGGGGGGAGGGAGCCGTCGACCGGGGGGGGGGGGGGTGCGAAGCAAGTTTTCCGGCCGGGGAATTTTGCTTCGTGAGCCAAATTTGCTCCTGAGTTACTAATTTTTGCTTAGTGAGCCAAGCATTTTGCTCCCCGGCCGCTCAATTTACTTCGTGAGCTACTTTCAAAAAATTCTGGGGAGGGAGCGGACCTGTCTGGGGGGGGGGGGGAGCGGGGTCCGGTTGGGGGGGGGGAGCAATTCCCCCCACGCCCATGTATGTGAACCAAATTTTAAAAAGCAAATAATGATGCGAATTTCTAGAGAATAAAAAATGAAGTGCATTTTAAAATATTAAAACTGACGAAAATTAATATTTTTAAAATTAAATTCTGAAATTAAGTGCTATGCGCATCAAATATAAGCATGTACTGGCGTTTATGTTTTTGTAAAAATAGGCGTCTAAAACGCCTTTGTAATGACTAAGCCGCAACGTGTTATTTGGGGGCGCTATTTTAAAAGCCACAAACCTGACTTACCTCATTATAGTATTCATCCAATTTTACCGGATCAACTTCCAGTTCTCCATAACCAATGTTTTTGACCATTTTTGCAGCATAAAAGAGTAATAATTAGTGCAAAATTGCTATAGTATTCAACGCTTATTTATACAGCTTTAACGCATTGACTCTCTTAGTTTAGAACTCTTTATAACTACAGAAACAATATTTCATTGTAACTTTTGAGACCCACCTAAGACTACCTTTCAGAATACCGTTTAACTTTAGTTTTAGACTGGCTCAAGACTAGGGCAAAAAAGTTAAACTATAACTTTAACTGAAATTAAAAAAGTTAGGGGTCTTACTTTAACTTTAACTTCAACTCCAAAAAAAGTTAAAGGTCTTACTTTAACTGTAACTTTAACTTAAATAAAAACAACCTTACTTTAACTTTAAATTAAAGTTATTTTAAAAAAGTTATATAAAAGTCATTGATTTTCGGCTGACTTTAACTTTAACTTAAATTGAAGCAATGGCCTTTACTTTAACTTCAACTTCAACTTAAATGAAAATGGTTTGACTTTTTTGCCCTACTCTAGACCAAGTGTTGAGTCTGTTTTACATTTTCAGCATGTGGCAAAAATCACCTTATGATTCGTAACAATCGTTTAGATAGAGTTCTGTTAAACGACGTTCACGATCTGGCTGTTCAACTTTAGGCTACAATTGTGAGATTTCACAAACATTACAATTGTGCAATTGTACAAGAGCTACAATTTTTGCCATTCTAACAATTGTAAGACTGTCCTAGAAATGTTGGTACTACAACTGTTACGATTGTAATAATTGTAATTGAAAATTTTCAAACTTAACTCAATGCAATTGTAACAATTATAAGTCTTTACGTGTATAAAATGTACAATATTAGGCTACAAACATTAGTTAGAATGGCAAAATTTCACAAATAGTTTTGAAAACTGAGTGGAAGAAGTAAAAGTTAAATTGCTCATGATATACTAGAACAACAAATTAAAGTAGGAAATTAAAATACTAACTTAAAACTGAGGAATACTGACATATTAATAAGTCTGACGGCAAAAAATAGTAAAAAATCCTTCCCCATTGTTAATAATATGCATTTGAAGATGTTTCTTCGCAACCTGATTTAGAACATGTGTTGTGTTGTAATTAAAATTTTCAAAATGTGTCGACTTCTTACAAATGTAACAATTGTAAATTTTTCAGATTTGTAAACAGCCTAGAATATAAAATGTACAAAACCAGCACTACAACTGCTACAACTGTGACAATTGTAAGTCTTTGCGCAACCAAAAACCACATACAATTGCAACATTGCAACTGTTGTAGGTTTGAGCAACCGAGGCCAGACTGCGCTTTGCTAAGACAGCATTTAGATTGCTTTCATGCATGTATATCTAGAGAGTCCTCATTGTAAGGATATTTGCACTATAATATAACCGACCGCGTCTTGAGAGAAAACAAAATTACCAACATAACTGAGGTGTGCAAATCAATTGAATAATCCGTAAAATATGGCTGAGGACCGATTGTAGCATATTGTAAGAAGAAACGTTGTAAATTTTACCTTTTCCTTCGCAAACTTTCTAGTTTCGTCATCCATCCAATCAAGTGTGTCCAAGTGCTCGATAAAAGTTTCTTGTAGCAAGTCTACCATTGTTGTCGCCTAATAATATAAGAAACACAGTAAGTAACACAGTAAAACATTAATTCTGCATGCAAACGCAACTGAATAAAGTCGCTCACACTCATCTTAGTCTTGAGTAAAACTTTCAATTTAATAATCTCGTAGCGTTGTTTAATTGTGAAAGTTCTTGATTTGCTTGATGGTAAATCATACTTAATTGCTGAGTTTAAAGGCCTAGTTCGGGCGGGCGCATGAGCGGGGTCACACGCACACTTGCCAACAGCATTGCGTGAAATAATGCAGCAGGCAGTGTAAAAATAGAATGCGCCCGCTCGTGCACCCGCTCATGCGCCCGCTCTTGCTTCATGGCGTGCGCCATGCAATGCGAAAGTAATGAGTAAAATGCGCCCTCGTGTGTATAGGTCTTTACGGGAGCAATCGGCAAGGGTAGGTGCGTGACTGCCGGCAATGGAGTTACGCGGCAGTTTTTTATTACTTTTTTTAGCTACAGCCAGCTCATTTTTGCATTTTTTTACAATTAGCTCACATTTGGGGCACTATTTTGGCCGACAGAGGCGGGTGAAGGAAAGGTCCGCCTTAGAGGTCAGCCCGCTTGCATTATATTTTAAAATTAACAAGTTCTAATTAATTGTTAATTATCATTATTAATTACCACAATTAATTAATTTTTTCTAGCTTTTTTAGTAAACAAATTACCTCCTTTCGCTCCATTTCGCCAAAATATCGTTTTATATAAAGAGCGCCCACTGCAACGTCCAAGGCTTTCTTAGCAACTCTTTTGCAACGCTTCCAGCGAACTGGTTTGACTAGTCGACCGCTCAAATCCCGGGAGAATTTCTAAAAACTTAAAAAACATAAATTAGTATCAAAATATCTATACACTAAAAATACACAAACAGTTTTTATTTGGTTTAACATTTGGTGTGAGTTTTGGCTTACTGGACTACATTTAATGTTCTCTAACTGATGGTAGTAGGCAGCGTTGGGTCAAGTTTTCATAAAAGTAAAAGTTAAAGAAACTTTTTTCACTTTACAGAATTGTTTGAGCAAGTTTATGTAAAAACTAGTAAATTCGATGTTAAATTATAGGAAACTTAAGACCGTGCAAAAGTGATTACGTCCAAAATGTCGTAAAACTCTTCGTCCAGATTCCCCTGGCTGCCAAACACTGCCGACATTAAAAGATAGTTGTACAGAGTCCTAAAAAGAAAAAAAAATAAAGTTGACAATTGAAAAACAACTGGATAAATGGATTCGCAAAACAACAAAGCTAATCAAATATTTCGAGATTTTTTTGTTTTTTTTTTCAATTTCTTTCATTTTTGTTTATTTCTTCGTTTATTTGTTCTTTATTAATTTGTTTTGTTCTTACATTTCGCATTTTTTCAGTTTTGATAAAAAGAAATTATGTCTGTCGAGTCAAATAACACACTTTGTCTCAAAACACAAAGGGTGGATTTCACAAAGGTGGTTTTACTAAACCATGGTTTTACGTACGCTTTTATATGATTTGCACATAATTTCAATACAAAATATAGCCTGATTCGTTACGAATTTCGTAGATTTTCTTAAACCATGGTTTTAGCACAGCTCAAATTTCAGCAAAACAGAGACCTGCTGTGCTGCAGGTTTCAAATTTCAACTGCGCTAAAACCATGGTTTAAGAAAATCTACGAAATTCGTAACGAATCAGGCTATATTTCGTAATGAAATTATGTGCAAATCATATAAAAACATACGTAAAACCATGGTTTAGTAAAACCACCTTTGTGAAATCCACCCAAATGGTCTCTAATTCCAGCTATGCAGAGGATGTGGGCGTGTGTAACTACAAGTATATTCATGATAAACTCTTCTGTTAAGTTAGGATTAGTTCTAATTGAAATGAAGAGCGTCTATATACCACAGTAATATAAAAGGCTACCATCTTGCAAAAAGGAACTAATTTTTTTTAATATATAACGACACTATGGCAGTCCAGGGCCCGATTTATCGAAACAACAAATGTTCGTCGTTGAAAATGTTCGTCGTTGAAAAAGCAAATGTTCATCGTTGAAAAACAAATGTTCGTCGTTGAAAAACAAATGTTCGTCGTTGAAAAACAAATGTTCGTCGTTGAAAGTTCGTCGTTGAAATTGTTCGTCGTTGAAAAATTTTTCAACGACGAGCTTAGGTTTTTTAGAACACTATTATGTTCTAAAAGACAAAAGCTCGTCGTTGAAAAAATTTTCAACGACGAACATTTCAACGGAGCTCAAGACATCGAACATTTGTTTTTCAACGACGAACATTTGTTTTTCAACGACGAACATTTGTTTTTCAACGACGAACATTTGTTTTTTCAACGACGAACATTTTCAACGACGAACATTTGCTTGTTCAACGACGAACATTTGCTTGTTCAACGACGAACATTTGTTTTTCAACGACGAACATTTGTTTTTCAACGACGAACATTTGTTTTTCAACGACGAACATTTGTCCTATAATTACGTGTTATGTTCGCCGTTGAAAATGTTTCGATCAATCCAAAATTTTCAACGACGAACATTTTCAACGACGAATGTTTTCAACGAACATTTTGCTTCGATAAATCGGGACCAGATGAATTTAAGCTGTCGTTAAAAATTTCCGTAAACTGCTAATAAACTGAGGTACAAAAATTAAAACATGAAATGAAAAAACAATGTTTCAGATAAAAAACTGTGTATCTGGCATTAATAAGGGTCGTTCTAGGTTTGAACCACGTATCTATCGCACTATAAAATAAAATCACTGCACATAGGTATGCATATGACGTACGTGCAACTGTAAAGTTAAGGTAGCTAAGTAATAACAATACACGAGCCAATTATATAGTGTGTACTCATTTTATGTTAGGTGATATTCAGACAGCTATAGTCAACTGCACGTAAAATTTTTTGCGCGGCCGCCTCAGCGGCCGTGCATACTAAGTTCAGTCAATGCACTGAAACAGAAATTGCATGTAAATCATGCTCCGTTTCAGTGCATTGATTCAGCCTGCAGTCTTATTTACAGCCGCTACCTAGTAGGACCAGTTTTGTGTACGTGCGCGTGTGTATGCGTGAGTGCACTTCGCTTGGCAGTGTGTGTCTTAACATATGGCTGAGCATTAATTAGCATATTATGTGTGCAATTATTAATTTGCCAGCACAACGCTGCACATTTAAAATTCTTAGGTCTTCCAGGTAGACTTTCTGCAAGCATCAGTCAAGAAGCAATGTACCTATGCAGCAAATTTTTGTTAAGTCGCAGACATGTAGCAATCGTACGAATGCAACGTAGGTAGTCGAGCTTGCAAGTCATCCAACCAGAGTTGCTTTGTCTTGTCAGCAATACAGTAACAACATTTTAGCGAAATCAGTGAAGTGAACTAGAAAGATTTTGTCCACAATATTGTTAAAAGTATTTAATTTGGCTCTCAAACAAAAATTAGCACTAGTCCGGTTTACAGTTTACACAGCTTGCACACAAATCTGCTTGCGGACAAACGAACACAATACTCACACCTTATAGCCACAAGTGCTGCACAAGTAGCACAATCACGGACAAGCGAGAACCGATTCTGCTGAGTCTGTAGATAGAAAAATTTGTGGAAAGAAACTAGGGATGTACATTGAAGTCTCGGTCTCGGTCTCGGTAGTCGAATCGGTTTTTCAAAACTATGAAAAATTTTCCTGTGGTTACCTGTGTCCTGTGTCCTTCCCACTTTGGTTTTTTATTTTTGGCAGGAAATTTTTCGTAAGTTTTCATTTCACCAAAATTTCATACCAGTGAGATTCTGTCATTCGTAAACGTTACCGTGATTGTTATAGTTTATCAGTGAACACAGTACAAACACAAAAATGCATGTTTGTGATTAGGTTTCGTAGGTACTTCATACTATCTTTCAAGTCTGTCTGTGTGAAGATTATTATATTTTATTTTTTAGTATTAGTGTTTGGCTGATCAACTTTTTTCTGGCAATTGGTGACTTCACATAGTTAACTGTAAATTCCACTCAGGATGAGTTTAGCAAAAATCAAAAACAAAAATCTGTGAAAGTACAGCTCAGCGCATTACTCCGAACCAAGCGGTTGCACATGTACTTTGGGAGATCAGAAGGGAAGACTCTATTCCCAA
This sequence comes from Trissonchulus sp. WLG1_4, assembly GCA_030248245.1. Classification (NCBI taxonomy): domain Eukaryota; kingdom Metazoa; phylum Nematoda; class Enoplea; order Enoplida; family Ironidae; genus Trissonchulus; species Trissonchulus sp. WLG1_4. The sequence continues at coordinate 22,664 of JASANF010002588.1, read as the reverse complement.
ATAAAGTTTAGTCCCAGGGGATTGAGGGGCCCAATCAAAGGGGGCTCACGCCGGAAGCAAAGAATGAAAAAGCGTCACGTTGCGCAGGGGGAAGGTGGAGTGGGGTGGTGTTGATTTGTGGGGGGTGCTGGCTTTGTGTTTGTTCTTTTTGTTGATTGCTTGTGTTCGTTCCTGGTGTTTCGCTTGTGTTTGTTGTCGGCCGGCCCCGCTGTTTATGATGGGGCTGTGTCCTGCTGCCGCGTCTGGGGGGTTTTTTGGCGGTCCCCTTCCGGGGATTGGGGCATGGGGGTTGGGGGGGGTTTCTTTTGAGAATGTCCCCCACTATTTCGCGCGCGCTGTGGCGCTTTTTTTTTTCTTTGTGTTGGCGATTTTGTATAATGTTGGCCATTTGTCTTCTGAGCCTTTTCTTCGGCGTGGCGTTAAAAGGGCGTTTGGTAAGGGTGGTGGTGGGGGGGGGGTGGAGAGGCGGGAGGTGAGCGGGAGAAAGGGGTGGGAGAAATTGCTGTATAGGCTAACAGTTTAGCAGTTCGTTCGGGTTGGCGTTGGTTTTTGAAACAGGGCGTCTAATTTTTAACCCGAAAACCCTTTTTATCTTGGGTGTACGTATTTTAGTATGACATTGGCAATTCCAATAAAATCCAAATTTCTGGCGAGAACAAGGATAAATTGCGTCTGTTTTGGGCAAAATTTTACAATATTCGAGGAAACATGGTGCCACACAAAAGGGGTTAAGAACCCAGAATGTGACAAATTTGTCGTGATGTAGCTGTTAGTTACATATACATAAGGCGTGTGACCATGGTCTTGTAATTTTATCCAAAAACTTGTAGAGTCAACAAAAAGTAGGTAAAAAATGGCAAAAAAATCACCCAAAGTCTCGGTTTTTGCGGTCTCGTAGTCTGGGTTTTGTAGTCTCTGTCTTAGTGTCTCAGTTTTGGAAAAAAACCGAGACTTCCAACCTTAAAAAAACACAAAATTCTTGGACTGCTGTGAAAGTTGAACTGACCCACATAAGTTGAGTATTTCACCGCAAAGTTTGTTGCATTGGTCTAGGGCAGTTTCTAGTTGGATTCAGAAGGACTGTGTGGTGACCATAGAGGATCCGCAAAGATTGCCTGATGGGGGATTGCAAAGAATCACCTGATAAAATGATTCCAAAAAGGGCCTGATAGATGATTGTTTTTTGATTCCGTTTTTGATTGATCGTTGCAGTCACTTATCCACTGATTTAAATATTACCGACACGATACTTATTGCTGAACCATTGCACTGGTTCGTTGTCTGGGCCGCGCTCCATTTTACCGAAACGGAAAAATAATACTGACAGTCCTCGTCTCACAGACATATACGCTCGTCAACAAAAGTGCTTGTTTTATTTACTTATCTGTCTATCATTCAACTAAATTAAGTAATTTTTGGGCCACCACTAGATACTAACCTGCCGATTGCACACCGTCCAATGCGAAAAGTGTCCAAACAGTGACGTAACAGGTTTCGTAAGCCTCAAACTTTAACAAACGGAATTAAAAACATTAAAAAATAAGTTTTTAGTAAGACACCATAGATAAGTCAATTATAATTGCTTACTTTTCAGGAGTATCGTCTATAGTTCCTTCATTTTGAGCAAGAATTCAGGTTGCTTGATGTTGATCGTAGTTTCATCGTTGATAGTTGCCATAACTTCTTCTGGTAAAATGGCGGCGAAATGTTGATCCCAATCAACCTAAATTAACTTTATATATCAAATTAAAATTATAATTCTAAGTATCTTTTATTTTTTATGTCATACAATAAGGTAGTCGATCACAGGGTAACGCATAGATTGTTTTTGTTTTGAGACTGCACAAAATTCATGTTCTCATACTTATAAATCACCAATTTCTCCTTAAAATTTAATTAGAAAATTAGCCACATTAAATAACTTTCTGAAAATAAGTTTAACTTTCTGAAAAACATTCGATAAAAAAATTTTATCCAGATTGTCAAATTTTTTGTATTAAAAAAATTCAAAAGGAAGGAATGTCGAGAAATTCAAAGCACTGGTACTTTCAGGGACTTTGTTCAATAAACAGTAAACGTAATGAGTATGATTTCGATTTGATTAATTTATGTTTCAAGTTTTTCCAATAATATTTCACAACTTTCTAAGATGCAGTCATAAAATTTAAAATTGAACTGCCTTATTCTGCTAAATAGCAAATAGTAAGACATTACCTAAACTTTAAGAAATAATCGAGCTTGCAAAGATAGCATACTAAAGTATGACAAAAACTAGTAGACTACTTAAAAACGAAACATGTAATTTCGTAACTAGAAGAATAGATTACTTTAAGAGTACAGAAGTAGTCGCAGAAGTCATGCCTTAAATAAGTAAGTTGAGACTATTTTTTTTTGTCAAACTTTAGCTTACAATCGGATACTGTCTTTCAGTTGGGCGTAGGTCCGTTGTACATGGGCTGTCCTATTTCGCCTTTCCACCGAGTTTTTAATCTAAAGCATTTATATTGTTTTTTAGTTTTTTTGTTTATTCAGCATTTTTTCTTCAAAAACCGAAATAATTGTCAAAAAAATGCTGCAACAACACAACGCAAGTAGTTGTTTTCTAGTTGTGTAAATTTAAATAAGCTTCTTTATTCAGGTTTGGTCGTATCGTTTGATCTGGAACAGTAGAATAGGCCCGATAGTTACGCTTTAAGCGTAAACATGGTGACCGGGTGAGTGATATGGTATGTGTATTTAAAGTAAGGCGGTGAACATATTGAGTAATAGTAACTGTTTTCTTACATACTATTGTGTAAAAGTATGTAATAGTAATCTAAGAATTTTACATTAGCTACTATATGGAAATGCAAACTTCACTATTTACGTTAGAATAAACTTCCTTATTGGGTCACATGTAATTATCCAATCGGTCACTCAAACATTCTTAGTCAGTATAATATGCTTAAAATTCAAATATTGGTCACTTAAATATTCTTAGTCAATGTGATATGATTAAATATCAAATACTGCTTACTCAAATATTAAATATTGGTCAGTCAATTATTCTTAGTCAATATGCATCCTCATAATAATCACCATACATTAATGGTCACAAATCCAGCTGTCAAGTTTTGATTGGTCAGAAAACTATTTAAGACAAACTTTTGACAATTTAAGTATTCTCAAGCAATTTTTGACCTGGGAGGTTGCTCATCTTGCCAAATGCTGGCAGTCACTTACTATTCAATCACCATAATTCTCACACTCATCAGTCAGCCATCCACTCTTAACAACCTGCGTACGATGGAGATTTCCCTACACAACCATCACCACAACAAAGAAAGAAGAAAATGGATGACTACCACAAAAGCTAAGTTTGAAAAATTTTATTAAAAATTACTAAGAAAACTAGTACAAAATAAGGATATTCTGAAATTAAACCGTGAGGCTGTAACTAAAGTATAATTTTTTTCGAGGCTGAATTGTACAAATTTTTCTCAGGGTTCAAATGTAATGAACCAGTACTCATATGCAATTTTTGACGAAAATTTTGTAAATCTTTTAGTTTTGACAACCAAAAATAGGTAAAAATAAAAGTATATACAGAAACTATACATATTTTTGTTCACTTTAGTTTTTAAGTCAAAGATCAAAAGATAAAATGAAACCTTGAGCAAATATACTAAAACCAAATCAAAAAAGTAATGAAGAAATACCAATAAATTATGATTGAAACTTGTAATAGCTTTTCAAATACCTTTCAAAAAAATCTGTTGTCTAAAACTATGTATTTAGAAAATGCACTTTTGTTATGCTTTTTCAACTAGTTTACACCTTTTATATCGTGAATTTTTAAAAAATTAGTTCTTTTTACGATGACTTACAACGATAGTTTTAATAGAAAGTTTGATTTGAACCTTCAAGTTTTAACATTTTTACATATTAATTTAAAATTTTTAAATAGCTCCATTTCATCTATTCACAATAACTTGTACAGAGAACTTAAGCAAATTATACACGTACTTAACTTACACTTTTATTCACACTAATTTTAGACATGATTTAGACTAACATTTATAGTCTTGAAACTTTAAATACTAATAATGCACGGGTTGAGTTTGGGTTTTCTGCCTGGTGTTGGACTAACTGGATTTGAGAGCTGAATGCTCAAATATTTTCAAACTTGTAGCCAGCAAAATGAAGTTTTTCAACTAAAATGTTTGATGGAAAAATGAGTTTACTAAGCAATGTGCACAGCATGTACATTAATCCTGCTAGTTTGGAAGACTGTGCTTATTTGAAATGATTTTGAAACTATTTTGAGCCTATAGAAATTTTCTAAATAAGCATAGTGTTCTAGACAAGCAAAAATTTTTTCGGAAAGGTATTTTGAAAAGCTATTACAAGGTTTGCGAATGCATAATTTGATCTAGGTTGACTTACTTGTCAATGTACCCATGTTTTGATTTGGTGCTTTAGTATATTTGCTCAAGGTTTCATTTTATCTTTTCGATCTTTGACTTAAAAACTAAAGTGAAACCACAAAATATGTATAGTTTACTGTATATACTTTTATTTTTACCTATTTTTGGTTGTCGAAAACTAAAAGATTTACAAAAATTTTCGTCAAAAATTGCATATGAGTACTGGTTCATTACATTTGAACCCTGAAGAAAAATTCTGTACAATTCAGCCTCGAAAAAAATTATACTTTAGTTAACGACAGCCTCACGGTTTAATTTCAGAATATACTTATTTTGTACTAGTTTTCTTAGTAATTTTCAATAAAATTTTTCAAACTTAGCTTTTGTGGTAGTCGTCCCGATTTTCTTCTTTCCGTTGTTGTGGTGATGGTTGTGTAGGGAAATCGTCCATCGTACGCAGGTTGTTAAGAGTGGATGGCTGACTGATGAGCTGTGAGAATTATGGTGATTGAATAGTAAGCTGACTGCCAGCATTTGGCAAGATGAGACAACCGACCTCCCAGGTCAAAAATTGCTTGAGAATGACTCTGAATTGTCAAAAGTTTGGTCTTAAATAAGTTTTCTGACCAATCAAAACTTGACAGCTGGATTGTTGTGACCATTAATGTGTGGTGATTATTATGAGGATGCATATTGACTAAGAATAATTGACTGACCAATATTTAATATTTGAGTAAGCAGTATTTGATATTTAATCATATCACATTGACTAAGAATATTTAAGTGACCAATATTTGAATTTTAAGCATATTATACTGACTAAGAATGTTTGAGTGACCGATTGGATAATTAGCATGTGACCCAATACAGGAAGTTTATTCTAACGTAAATAGTGAAGTTTGCATTTCCATATAGTAGCTAATGTAAAATTCTTAGATTACTATTACATACTTTTACACAATAGTATGTAAGAAAAACAGGTTACTATTACTCAATATGTTGCACCGCCTTACTTTACAATACACACACTTACGCATATACAGAACTCACCCGGTGCACCATGTTTACACGCTTAAAGCGTAACTATCGGGGTACCTATTCATCAAACGTGTTGCCAGATCAAACGATAAACGACCAAACGCTGAATAGAAGAAGCTTATTTGAAATTCTACACAACTAAGAAAACAGACTACTTGCGTTGTGTTGTTGCAGCATTTTTTTGACAAATTATTTCGGTTTTTGAAGAAAAAATGCTGAATAAACAAAAATAACTAAAAAACAATATAAATGCTTTAGATTAAAGAGACTCCGGTGGAAAGGCGAAATAGGACAGCCCATGATAACAAACGGACCTACGCCCAACTGAAAGAACAGTATCCGATTGTAAGCTAATGTTTGACAAAAAAAAATAGATGCTCAACTTACTTATTCTAGAGGCATGACTTCTGCGACTACTTGCTGTACTCTTGAAAGTCAAAATCTATTCTTCTAGTTACGAAATTACATGTTTCGTTTTCTCAAGTAGTGCTACTAGTTTTTGTCATACTTTAGTATGCTATCGTTTGCAAGCTCGATTATTTCTTAAAGTTTAGGTTAATGTCTTACTATTTGCTATTTAGCAGAATAAGGCAGTTCAATTTTAAATTTTATGACTGCATTCTTAGAAAGTTGTGAAATATTATTGGAAAAACTTGAAACATAAATTAATCAAATCGAAATCATACCTCATTACGTTTACTGTTTATTGAAAACAAAGTTGAAAGTACCAGTGCTTGAATTTCTCGACATTCCTTCCTTTTGAATTTTTTTGAATACAAAAAATTTCGACAATCTGGATAAAATTTTTTTATCGAATGTTTTTCAGAAAGTCTAAACTTATTTTCAGAAAGTTATTTAATGTGGCTAACTTTCTAATTAAATTTTAAGGAGAAATTGGTGATTTATAAGTATGCAGAACATGAAATTTTGTGCAGTCTCAAAACAAAAACAATCTATGCGTTACCCTGTGATCGACTACCTTATTGTATGACATAAAAAATAAAAGATACTTAGAATTATAATTTTAATTTGATATATAAAGTTAATTTAGGTTGATTGGGATCAACATTTAGCCGCCATTTTACCAGAAGAAGTTATGGCAACTATCAACGATGAAACTACGATCAACATCAAGCAACCTGAATTCTTGCTCAAAATGAAGGAACTCATAGACGATACTCCTGAAAAGTAAGCAATTATAATTGACTTATCTATGGTGTCTTACTAAAAACTTATTTTTTAATGTTTTTAAATTCCGTTTGTTCAAAGTTTGAGGCTTACGAAACCTGTTACGTCACTGTTTGAACACTTTTCGCATTGGACGTGTGTGCAATGCGGCAGGTTCAGTATCTAGTGGTGGCCCAAAAATTACTTAATTTAGTTGAATGATAGACAGAATAAGTAAATAAAACAAGCACTTTCGTTGACGAGCGTATATGTCTGTGAGACGAGGACTGTTAGTATTATTTTACCGTTTCGGTAAAATGGAGCGCAGCCCAGACAACGAAACAGTGCAATGGTTCAGCAATAAGTCGGTAATATTTAAATCAGTAGATAAGTGACTGCAACGATCACCATCGGTCAATCAGAAACGGAAACAAAAAAATCATCTATCAGGCGCTTTTTGGAATCATTTCATCAGGCGATTTTTTGTAATCCACCATCAGGCAATCTTTGCGGATACTCTATGGTCAAATACCACACCGTCCTTCTGAATCCAACTAGAAACTGCCCTAGACCATTGCAACAAACTTTTCTCAACTTATGTGGGTCAGTTCAACTTTTACAGCAGTCCAAGAATTTTGTGTTTTTTTAGGGTTGGAAGGCTCGGTTTTTTCCCAGACTGAGACAGAGACTACGAAACCGAGACTACCGAGACCGCAAAAACCGAGACTTTGGGTGATTTTTTTTGCCATTTTTTACCTACTTTTTAGTGACTTTACAAGTTTTTGGATACAATTACAAGACCATGATCAGACACCTTATGTATATATAACTAACAGCTACATCACGACAAATTTGTTACATTCTGGGTTCTTAACCCCTTTTGTGTGGCACCATGTTTCTTCGAATATTGTAAAATTTTGCCCAAAACAGACGCAATTTATCCTTGTTCTCGCCAGAAAATAGAATTTTTGACATTGTTTGGATCGAATTTAGTTAAAAATCGCTGCGATTTTATTGGAATTGCCAATGTCCTACTAAAATACATACACCCAAGATAAAAAGGGTTTTCGGGTTAAAAATTAGACCTGCGCAACGTGACGCTCTTTCATTCTTTGGTTCCGGCGTGAAACCCCTTTGATTGGGCCCCTCAATCCCCTGGGACTAAACTTATTTGGGAATAGAGTCTTCCCTTCTGATCTCCCAAAGTACATGTGCAACCGCATGGTTCGGAGAAATGCGCTGAGCTGTACTTTCACAGATTTTTGTTTTTCATTTTTGCTGAACTCATACTGAGTGGAATTTACAGTTAACTATGTGAAGTCACCAATTGCCAGAAAAAAGTTGATCAGCCAAACACTAATACTAAAAAATAAAACATAATAATCTTCACACAGACAGACTTGAAAAATAGTATGAAGTACCTACGAAACCTAATCACAAACATGCATTTTTGTGTCTGTAATGTGTTCACTGATAAACTATAACAATCACGGTAACGTTTACGAATGACAGAATCTCACTGGTATGAAATTTTGGTGAAATGAAAACTTACGAAAAATTTCCTGCCAAAAATAAAAAACCAAAGTGGGAAGGACACAGGACACAGGTAACCACAGGATAAATTTTCACAGTTTAAAAATACCGAGACTTTTCGACTACCGAGACCGAGACCGAGACTTCCATGTCCATCCCTAGTTTCTTTCCACAAATCGCTCTATCTACAGACTCAGCCGAATTGGTTCTTGCTTGTCCGTAATTGTGCTACTTGTGCAGCACTTGTGGCTATAAGGTGTGATTATTGTGTTCGTTTGTCCGCAAGCAGATTTGTGTGCAAGCTGTGTAAACTGTAAACCGGACTAGTGCTAATTTTTGTTTGAGAGCCAAATTAAATAATTTTAACAATATTGTGGACAAAATCTTTCTATTTCACTTCACTGATTTCGCTAAAATGTTGTTACTGTATTGCTGACAAGACAATTCAACTCTGGTTGGATGACTTGCAAGCTCGACTACCTACGTTGCATTCGTACGATTGCTACATGTCTGCGACTTAACAAAAATTTGCTGCATAGGTACATTGCTTCTTGACTGATGCTTGCAGAAAGTCTACCTGGAAGACCTAAGAATTTTAAATGTGCAGCGTTGTGCTGGCAAATTAATAATTGCACACATAATATGCTAATTAATGCTCAGCCATATGTTAAGACACACACTGCCAAGCGAAGTGCACTCACGCATACACACGCGCACGCACACAAAACTGGTCCTACTAGGTAGTGGCTGTAAATAAGACTGCAGGTTGAATCAATGCACTGAAACGGAGCATGATTTACATGCAATTTCTGTTTCAGTGCATTGACTGAACTTAGTATGCACGGCCGCTGAGGCGGCCGCGCAAAAAATTTTACGTGCAGTTGACTATAGCTGTCTGAATATCACCTAACATAAAATGAGTACACACTATATAATTGGCCCGTGTATTGTTATTACTTAGCTACCTTAACTTTACAGTTGCACGTACGTCATATGCATACCTATGTGCAGTGATTTTATTTTATAGTGCGATAGATACGTGGTTCAAACCTAGAACGACCCTTATTAATGCCAGAAACACAGTTTTTTATCTGAAACGTTGTTTTTTAATTTCATGTTTTAATTTTTGTACCTCAATTTATTAGCAGTTTACGGAAATTTTTAACGACAGCTTAAATTCATCTGGGCCCGATTTATCGAAGCAAAATGTTCGTTGAAAACATTCGTCGTTGAAAATGTTCGTCGTTGAAAATTTTGGATTGATCGAAACATTTTCAACGGCGAACATAACACGTAATTATAGGACAAATGTTCGTCGTTGAAAAACAAATGTTCGTCGTTGAAAAACAAATGTTCGTCGTTGAAAAACAAATGTTCGTCGTTGAAAAACAAATGTTCGTCGTTGAAAATGTTCGTCGTTGAAAAAACAAATGTTCGTCGTTGAAAAACAAATGTTCGTCGTTGAAAAACAAATGTTCGTCGTTGAAAAACAAATGTTCGATGTCTTGAGCTCCGTTGAAATGTTCGTCGTTGAAAATTTTTTCAACGACGAGCTTTTGTCTTTTAGAACATAATAGTGTTCTTAATTAATTTTAAAAACCAAAGCTCGTCGTTGAACCAAACATAATTTTAAAACCAAAGCTCGTCGTTGAAAAATTTTTCAACGACGAACAATTTCAACGACGAACTTTCAACGACGAACATTTGTTTTTCAACGACGAACATTTGTTTTTCAACGACGAACATTTGTTTTTCAACGATGAACATTTGCTTTTTCAACGACGAACATTTTCAACGACGAACATTTGTTGTTTCGATAAATCGGGCCCTGGACTGCCATAGTGTCGTTATATATTAAAAAAAATTAGTTCCTTTTTGCAAGATGGTAGCCTTTTATATTACTGTGGTATATAGACGCTCTTCATTTCAATTAGAACTAATCCTAACTTAACAGAAGAGTTTATCATGAATATACTTGTAGTTACACACGCCCACATCCTCTGCATAGCTGGAATTAGAGACCATTTGGGTGGATTTCACAAAGGTGGTTTTACTAAACCATGGTTTTACGTACGTTTTTATATGATTTGCGCATAATTTCATTACGAAATATAGCCTGATTCGTTACAAATTTCGTAGATTTTCTTAAACCATGGTTTTAGCGCAGTTGAAATTTGAAACCTGCAGCACAGCAGGTCTCTGTTTTGCTGAAATTTGAGCTGTGCTAAAACCATGGTTTAAGAAAATCTACGAAATTCGTAACGAATCAGGCTATATTTCGTATTGAAATTATGTGCAAATCATATAAAAGCGTACGTAAAACCATGGTTTAGTAAAACCACCTTTGTGAAATCCACCCTTTGTGTTTTGAGACAAAGTGTGTTATTTGACTCGACAGACATAATTTCTTTTTATCAAAACTGAAAAAATGCGAAATGTAAGAACAAAACAAATTAATAAAGAACAAATAAACGAAGAAATAGGTAAACAAAAATGAAAGAAATTGAAAAAAAAACAAAAAAATCTCGAAATATTTGATTAGCTGTGTTGTTTTGCGAATCCATTTATCCAGTGGTTTTTCAATTGTCAACTTTATTTTTTGCTTTTCAGGACTCTGTACAACTATCTTTTAATGTCGGCAGTGTTTGGCAGCCAGGGGAATCTGGACGAAGAGTTTTACGACATTTTGGACGTAATCACTTTTGCACGGTCTTAAGTTTTTTATAATTTAACATCGAATTTACTAGGTTTTGCATAAACTTGCTCAAACAATTCTGTAAAGTGAAAAAAGTTTCTTTGACTTTTACTTTTATGAAAACTTGACCCAACGCTGCCTACTAGCATCAGTTAGAGAACATTAAATGTAGTCCAGTAAGCCAAAGCTCACACCGAATGTTAAACCAAATAAAAACTGTTTCTGTATTTTTAGTGTATAGATATTTTGATACTAATTTATATTTTTAATTTTTTAGAAATTCTCTCGGGATTTGAGCGGTCGACTAGTCAAACCAGTTCGCTGGAAGCGTTGCAAAAGAGTTGCTAAGAAAGCCTTGGACGTTGCTGTGGGCGCTCTTTATATAAAACGATATTTTGGCGAAATGGAGCGAAAGGAGGTAATTTGTTTATTAAAAAACTAACAATTAATTGTGGTAATTAATAATGATAATTAACATTAATTAGAAACAAACTAATTAACATGTTAATTTTGAAATATAAATACATTTAAAGGGGCTAACCACTAAGGCGGACCTTTTCTTCAGCCACCTCTGTCGGCCAAAAATGTGCCACAAATGTGAGCTAAGTGTAGAAAAAATGCAAAAATGAGCTGGCTGTAGCTAAAAAACTAATCAAAAACTGCCGCGTAACTCCATTGCCGACAGGTAAAACTCAGCTTCTCAATTATGATTTACCATCAAGCAAATCAAAAAATTTTACAATAAAACAACGCTACAAGACGATTAGACTTGAATGTTTTTACTCACGACCAAGATAAGTGCAAGCGGATCTATGCAGTTGCATTTGCTACATAGCTGAATTTATGTTTTTACTGCATTTCTTATATTATTAGGCGACAACAATGGTAGACCTACTACAAGAAACTTTTATCGAACACTTGGACACACTTGATTGGATGGATGACGAAACTAGAAAGTTTGCAAAGGAAAAGGTTAAATTTAGCAATGTTTTTCCTTATCGTATGCAATATTTAGTCCTGAGTCATAATCCACAGATCTGTCCGGTTGATACGCACAATCTCAGTTATTTTAGTCATTTTGTTTTCTCTCAAGACGCGCGGTCGGTTCAATCACAGTGCAAAAATATCTTACAATAAGGATTCTCTAAATATAACGCATAAAAGCAATCTAAAGGCAGTCTTAGCAAAGCGCAGTCTTTCCACAGTTGCTCAAATTTACAATCGTTGCAATTGTAGCAATTTTCAGTGTATTTGGTTGCGCAAAGAGCCACAATTGTCCCAATTGTAGCAGTTGTAGTGCTGGTTTTGCACATTTCATACTCTAGGCTGTTTACAAACCCGAAAAAATTACAATTGTTACATTTGTAAGAAGTTACATTTGAAAATTTTCTTGTAATTACAACAAATGTTTTAAATCAGGTTGTGAAGGAACATTTGCAAATACATATTATTAGCAATTGTGAAGGATTTTTTACTATTTTTTTCCGTCAGTCTTATTAATATGACAAATTTCCTTAGTTTCAAGTTAGTATTTTAATTTCCTACTTTAATTTGATAGCATACCATGAGCAATTTAGCTTTTACTTCGGCCACTCAGTTTTCAAAAATATTTTTTACAATCGTAACCATTGTAAACCCAAAATTGATATGCGCACATTTCTAGGACAGTCTTACAATTGTTACAATTGTAAAAATGTAGCTCTTGTAAAATGGCACAATTGTAACGTTTGTAAAATTTTACAATTGTAAGACTTGTAATGTTGAATAACCAGGTCCTGGATGTCGTTTAACAAAACGAGACTTAAACCATATTTGTTACGAAAAGGTGATTTTTGCACATGCGGAAATGTAAAACAGACTTTAACTAGAGCCAGTCTCCGAAAACTGAAGTTAAACGTTAATCTGAAAAGTAGTCTTGAAGTGAGTGTCATAAATTACAGTGAAATATTGTTTCTGTAGTTATAAAAACTTGTTCAAAACTGAGAGAGTCAATGCGTTACTGTGTAAATAAGCGTTGAATACTATAGCAATAATAATTTTGCACTAATTATTACTATTTTATGCTGCAAAAATGGTCAAAAACATTGGTTACGGAGAACTGGAGGTTGATCCAGCTAAACTGGATGAATACTATAATGAGGTAAGTCAGGTTTTTGGCTTTTTAAGATGGCGCCCCCAAATGACACGTGCGGCTTAGTCATTACGAAGGCGTTTTAAACGCCTATTTCTACATAAACGCTAGTACATGCTTATATTTGATGTGCATAGCACATAATTTTAGAATTTAATTTTAAAATATTAATTTTCGTCAATTTTAATTTTAAAATAGCACTTCATTTTTATTCTCTAGAAATCCGCATCATTATTTGCTTTTTTTAAAAATTTGGTCAACATATCACAAAAAACGCATAGCATAGTAATAAAACCTCTCAAAGTAATAAGCTTCACTGCCAAGACAGTGAAGCAAAATATGCAATTTAGATAAATGCAAGCAAATTTTTGCATCAATATTTTGCGTCAACGATAAGCGACGATAATATGTACTTTTGTCGTATTTTATGTAGGTAATAATACGGTATACATTTGGCTCCTTGAAAATTGCAACAAATACCCGTTTTTTAATGTGGAAAAGAGTACCTAACAAAATGTATACACATTTTTAGTCTTTTGTTTTGGTCGATTTCGTTTGTTATTTGCATCGTTTTGTAGTTTAAATTAAAAACAACATTGAACGTGCTATTTAAAATTCTTAATGAAGTTGTAGATGATTGAAGTCGGTATCATGCTTGCCTACATTGGACACTATAATTAATAAATAAATATGCGAAAATACATTTAAATAATTACGCCCTATTACCAACATTGCAGTTGTTTGAACTAAAGCACTGCCTTAAGCACTATGCCAACAAAAAAATCTTTTCCAGATAAAGTCATGCTTTTTCTTTAAGGCTACAAACTATGTTTTAACTTCTACTGTAGGTGGACTACGACCTCAGCAAGCAACCTTTTGATGCGGCTGTGGAATTCACTTCTTGGGCACTAAAAAATGAACACAGAAAGATTTTGAAACCTGTGGATAAAAACGAGTAAGCTAAAGCATATTGCTTATTTTAACACAGAAATAAAAAATATACAAAGTATGTATACTGCATTGTAGTGGACACAGTATCGTAGTGGATACTGTATTTTCATTGTCACCATCATTGCATTTTGCTTGTCAGCTGTTCGTTATTTTTTGATTGTAGTATTTGACACACAAATAAATCCGTTCAATTTTAAAGTTTAATTTGAGCCATCATATGTAAGTAGGCTTCAGAAGCACATATGAAATATGGGTCTGACAGACATTGAGGAGCCCACGGTTGGCAACTAATCAATTTGAAGTATTTTCTTAACAATCAACGAAAATCAAAGTCTGGGAACAACGTTCGTTTCCAGTCTAGCGGTCGGCAAAGTGACAAATACAAAATTTTAAGATATATTGATTTAGATTTATTTGTTACCATAGCTTGAACTATGATGATTGTGTTTGTCTGTCTGAATGAGGTTTTAGATTTCGTGGAGGTGCAGCTACGGTGAATGCTTGGTATTCCTCAAGTCACAACAGTATGAGTAAGCATTTTGGATTAATTTATGGTCGATTTACTGATCCTACTATACAGGCTTACAAAAACTAATTGTACTTGACATGGAAGATCATAAAAGTCATCAACCATCTGCTAGACAAAATTATTCAATTTTAGAAACTGGGTCTTGGAATGGTTTGTTAACTATCTGAAGACATTTTGCTTTATAGTAAGAGACCATACGTACAAAAACATAATTATTTCGTAATTTCACAGTTTTAACTGACGTACAGGTACAATATGCTCCTAACGCCTGGTTACAACTATACCTCCTATAACTGCAAATAGGTTTAAAATATTACACGCGAATAAATTTAAATTATTTGATTAAATAAATTATCAATGAATCATGAATCTGATCATTTGATGGAACTAAATCCAGTTGCTTGTAGGTTAGGTATCAAGCTTTGAGTTTCGTGAGTGTTTATTATTTATTTTTAGAATTAATGTTTAATGTTAATATCAAGCCAGTTGTTTCTTATCAGAAAATTTGACGTATGTACACACACTAAATGAAAACGCAGGAATTTTAAAATTACTTAAAAAAGTAAAAGTAACCGTCATTTTTTTACATTGCTTGACATTCACATAGCTATATAGGCTATTGGCTTTTAGACTATAAGCACAAAACGTGACATAAAACAAAGTGTATATTTTTTTAGCATTCCCAGCTGGAATTCTGCAGTCACCGGTTTTCGGTGGAAACTTTCCAAAGTATGTATTTTCTGTAAATTCGGACGATGCGTTATCAGTTTGCCGATTTGTATAATAGTGATCCAGCATTTTTTTATAAAATATAACTTATTTAATAAGGTATTTTGTTTTTTCTATCTAGGGCACTAAACTTTGGCGCTATGGGAAGCGTTATTGGACACGAAATAACGCATGGATTTGACGATCAAGGTATGCATGCAACAACAAAAATTCATTGCCAAAAAATCCACTGTGGTTTTTATATACTATGTCCGAAGTGATACGTTTTAGTATTTTTCACAGCAGCGTTGTTTTTATCTAATTTTTACATTATGAACATTGGATGACAATGAGTGACATTGTAACAAAAATAATATTAACAGTGAAACAACGTTACTAATATCAACTGCCAAACTATGTTACATCCATGTAACAAAGTAATTGCATCATTTTAACTGAGCTTCGTTTCAATAGGTGTAATTCAAAATTGTTTTTTAGTTATTAACTTGTGCTGTTTTTTTATTTCTCAGGAAAGACGTTCGATGCCGATGGTAATTTAAAACGCTGGTGGACAGATGAGTCAGAGGCTCGTTTCAAGAAAAAAACAGACTGTATGGTACGACAGTACAGTAACTACCACGTGGAACAAGTGGACATGAAAGTTAATGGAAATCTTACGCTCGGTGAAAACATAGCCGACAATGGTGGTGTAAAAATTGCTTGGAAGGTAATTGCATTTTTGGCTCTCTAATGCATTTGAACACTAAATATTTATGGGTCACTTTATGTAAAATTCGACCTAGCAAGTAGCAACGACCAGTTTTGGCTAAATTTTCTCTACCTGATACAATCAAATTAGTTTTTACATATGTTACCCAACCCAAGTGCGTATTTGCAGCGTACTCAGAATGCTCAATTTCCTCTTTTCTGGTCAGAAATTGATACCCAAAGTTTGGACGGATCGACTATTTTCCGATATTTTGAGTTGACCAATATCATCAACTGCAAAAGATTCCATGTACTACGTACAAGTGTTTTATTAAGCATACATATACAATATATGCTTGTGCAAATATGTGTAAAAATTTAGTATCGGACTACGCATGTAGCTGGCATAATGTTGAGAATTGTGTAACAAGTGTACCGTTTGGTAACCAGAAAATTTTGACATTTGTATCGGGAAAACTAGAAGTGCAGCCTCCTTCATGTTGAGCTGAGATGAAAGCTTTAGTATTGTTTTATGCACACGCAAAATTACATTTGTCTAGCAGAAATGGATGTTTCCCATTTTTTACAATCTTTGACATCATGCCCGTCAGCACGTGAGAAGGACTTCAAGCACTTAGGAACCGTGTCAAAAATAGTTCGTAAATACGCCAAATTTTAATACGTTTTCAATTGCATAAGTTAAATTCGTGTATATGATTTTCAAACCGTATATACGAATTTGTTCAGGTTTAAAATAAGCTTACTCATTGATTCACGTATAGGTCACAAGTTGTTAGGCTAGGCTTTTAGCGCACTGCACACTAGTTCACGGACAACATTGTAAATAAAATAAAAAGTGACAATACAATTTTAAAATCGTATATACGTTTTCAAAATACGAATTGAAAATCGTATATACGGCTAAACATATAAATATTTTTGACACGGTTCCTTATCAGCCATAAATACACACTCGTCCTAAAGCGAATGAGCCGCCGTTATGCAGGCATGGTTCTAAAATAACTCGTTGCTAGCGTGCCAAAATTTGGCGTATTATCATAAATTTTGGTCGAGATATGGCTTAATTTACAGTAAACCGAGTTATTGCTCATATAGCTTATATTTACGTTTTCAAGGGCTGTTATCTGAGCCCAGAAACGGTTCCGAACCTTGGTTCTTGGAGAAAAATGTTTGAAATAGCCCCTATTTTGCAATCAAGAAGTGAAAATTTTAAATAATTTCAAAATTACTAAATTTACTACCAAATCACAATTAAATAATAGATACTTAAATAAATGTGCTTTTAGGCTTACCAGAAGTACAAAGCTAGGTTTTGTGAAAATCAAGCCAAATTGCCCGGACTGCCCACTGATGTAACTGACGACCAAATATTTATGTCAGGTTTTGGTCTAGTAAGTTTATTGTTTGAACATAATATGTAATCTATATCAAACTGACTAACCAAATAAACTGTTTTTAAACTTTAAACGCTTAAACGTTTATAATATTGAGTTATGTTTAGCAATATTATTAGCACTTTTAGGAAGCCATTTTATGTTGCAGTTTTGGTGCAGCAAAACTCAAAAAGGGAAGCTGATTCAAGATCTCTTGAGAGGTCCTCACAGTCCGCCACCTATACGGTAGTTATTTATTTTTAAACATATTTACATAAGTTACACTTGTTACAATTTTTAAACATGTTATTTAATGTATACTTATTTGTACACATGAATTTATTTTGTTTCAATAACACTTAATAGTTTATCCATTTTCTATTATTCATACAATATAAAATCAATAATATCAAATATAATCAAAAATTTAAAGCTTTTGATTAAAAACTGCAGACAAAGTTATTTACGTGATTCACATATTCTAATCAGTTTTTTGTTGTAGAGTAAAAGGAATATTCTCTAATCTCAATGAATTCAGCACGACATTTAATTGTCCAGTTGGCTCAAACTACAACCCATTGGCCAGCTCAAGCACTAAGTGTGAAGTGTGGTAGAAGACTAATCGGAAGAAACTTGTGGTCTTATCCAAATTGGATTTATCGGATTAGATTTAATATTATTTCGTCAATAATGCAGCGTCAAGTGCACGTAATTGGTTTAAACTTAGCAAACTTATAGATAATCTGTGTGAGACGTGTAAGGCAAAGTTTCAGCCGGATATTTTTACTCACAAAATCGATTTAAATCTTAGTCGTTCAATCCAATTTTGGATAAGGCCCTTGGTGGTAGAAGATCGATAGAAGAACTAAAAATCGGCTGCAAAAATGACAATGAATTTATAGACTCAATCAGCTTTACTTTATTGGGAGTTTAACTTTTGAATCCTTATTTTTGGATAACTTTAGCCTTAACTTTGCTGTGAGCCATCACCGGCTAGCTGTGTTTGTTTCAATGGAAAAGTGTTTCTGTGTGACTATTACCCTTAGCTATTTTGCAGCAGGTTTTAAAAATTATTGTTTTTTTATTATTCCCATGTTACAAATGTGATCAAATATAATTTTTAATCAATATTTTTATAGCTTATGCCTAAGAAATGACAACTTTCTTTCATAAGTGTTTTTACCCCAACAGTATATTATAGTGTCGCAATCCTATAAGACATTTAAAAGAGTAAAACTGTACTCTTATTTAAACCTGCAGAAATATTTTCCACGCCAATAATTATGTATGACACAAGCCGTAGGGTGAGCCTGCTTCTCTACTGAAGCTTGGCGGTACTGCTGTCACGTCTAGCCCCTTGGCCTCCGGTTTGATTCTCAGATACAAGGCGTCCTAGTCTAGTAACTGAATTTGTGAAACATTCGTCGACACTTGTGGTAGAAGAGCAAGGCTTCAGCGCAATTCTGAATCATTATGCAGTAAAGTGTTGATATGTTAATACGGAACAAAGTCATGAAAACTGCCTGTTCTTAAATTTTTTAGTAAAATTTGACGCAAAGTTTTGCTCACTGTAAAAATTTGCCGAATATTAATTAAGCAAACTACCACTTTCATAACACATAAACCTGTCTTCAATCTAAATTGCTCGACTGTATGCGGAATATTTTTAGTGATATTGAAGTGGAAAATGTTGATTATTTTTTAGTAATAGCCTATACAAGTCATGGAAATTGCCTGTTCTCTAATTTTAGACACATTTTTGCTCACTGTAAAAATCTGCCAAATCATTACGTTTAGTTAAGCACACTACCACTTTCATAACACATAAAAGTGTCTTGGTATAACTTGCTTGACTGTCAGCGAAATATTTTTACCACAATGAATAAATAACGAAGTACAAAAAAATGCATGAAATTAGCTAAAATAATAGGTGTGCAAAAATAGTAGGTGTGCACACTACAGTACAGATCAAAATTAACCTCCTATGACGCCGGCATCAGCAGCAAACGTGTTATTACACATTGGAGAGGTAAGTGATAAATTTTGGGTACCCCTCACCCCTTCCCCCCTTGGTGGGACCCATCCTCCCGTGCGTCAACTCATTTTTGACCCCCCTTCCAAAAATGACGCATTTTTACCTTTTTTCACCGAAAAACACCGATTTTGACTATTTCTGGATAAAATTTTGGCAAAAAATGCTTAAATTTCACAAAAAACTGTCGATTTTTTCAAATTTTGGCCAAACCTTGACTACTGCCGGGACCTTCTCCCCTCTTTTTCCCCTGGCGGGACCCGCCTCCCTCCACCGGGACCGAATTTTGGACGGGGGGGTGGGTCTTCCCCACCATCCCCCCAACTACATGTATGCATTGTCCTAATCCGAAACGACACGCGACGCCTCAGTACCAAGCCCTATTCCATTGCGCCAGTGCCAACCCCTCCCCCCGATTTTGTCGCATCGTGGACAATAAGCCAGACACACACAGAGACTCAATTTCTATCTCCGCGGCCATTTAGAACTCAGACTCTCGTTAAATACAATTTATAAAGTATTAAAATAATTTAAATAGTGAATTGAAATACTAAATTTGGATGCTAAGCTTCACAGAGAAAGTAAAATTTTAAAAATTGTGAATATAAGTATATTCACATGACACGTCATGACTAAAAATGTGTAAGCCAACAATTTAGGTAAACAAACAAAACAAACAACTAACAAGAAAGCTAATTGCAGTAGGATTAGTGTTTCGTTGCTGACCGACAACCAAGAATCAATTGAATTTCAGGCTTGATTGACAGTGCCCGCGAGTACAAAAAATTTGTATGCACGTGAGGCCGAACAAGCACGCACGTAAAAAGCGAAATGTATTGACTTTTGAAATGTTTCCACAGTTGAACTGAATACTCGTTTTTCAGTTATGCATAAAAACTGATAAACCCAATTGTTTCGAACCATGACTGAAAATGACTTTCAGTCACTGCATATAACTGAAAATAAAATCAGTTAACTGATTTTAATCAGTTTTTCACTATCGAAGCAGTTCAGTTTAAAGTTCAGTTAACTGCTTCTGAGAACTGCGCAGTTAAGTTATCAGTTTTTTACTGCCTTTGGAAATCAGAGCACGTCAGCTATCAGTTATTATTAGTTAAATGTAACTGCGTAACTTTAACTGAACAGGAATCAGTTACCAGTTAAATGAAAACATCCGTAGGCCGGCCACAAAAGACCTTATGTTAAGAAACGTCTGGCACACTACCACTTTCATAACACATAAAAGTGTCTTGGTATAACTTGCTTGACTGTCAGCGGAATAATTTTACCACAGTGAATAAATAACGAAGTACAAAAAAATGCATAAAATTAGCTAAAATAATAGGTGTGCAAAAATAGTAGGTGTGCACACTACAGTACAGATCAAAATTAACCTCCTATGACGCCGGCATCAGCAGCAAACGTGTTATTACACATTGGAGAGGTAAGTGATAAATTTTGTGTACCCCTCACCCCTTCCCCCCTTGGTGGGACCCACCCTCCCGTGCGTCAACTCATTTTTGACCCCCCTCCCAAAAATGACGCATTTCTACCTTTTTACACCGAAAAACACCGATTTTGACTATTTCTGGAGAAAATTTTGGCAAAAATTGCTTAAATTTCACAAAAAACTGTCGATTTTTTCAAACTTTGGCCAAACCTTGACTACTGCCGGGACCTTCTCCCCTCTTTTTCCCCTGGCGGGACCCGCCTCCCTCCCCCGGGACCGAATTTTAGACGGGGGGGGGTGGGTCTTCCCCACCATCCCCCCAACTACATGTATGCATTGTCCTAATCCGAAACGACACGCGACGCCTCAGTACCAAGCCCTATTCCATTGCGCCAGTGCCAACCCCTCCCCCCGATTTTGTCGCATCGTGGATAATAAGCCAGACACACACAGAGACTCAATTTCTATCTCCGCGGCCATTTAGAACTCAGACTAGCTCCCCCGTTAAATACAATTTATAAAGTATTAAAATAATTTAAATAGTGAATTTAAATACTAAATTTGGATGCTATAGCTTCACAGAGAAAGTTAAATTTTAAAAATTGTGAATATAAGTATATTTACATGACACGTCATGACTAAAAATGTGTAAGCCAACAATTTAGGTAATCAAACAAAACAAACAAACTAACAAGAAAGCTAATTGCAGTAGGATTAGTGTTTCGTTGCTGACCGACAACCAAGAATCAATTGAGTTTCAGGCTTGATCGACAATGCAAGCGAGTACAAAAAATTTGTATGCACGTGATTAGGCCGCCGCGTAACAAGCACGCACGTAAAAAACGAAATGTAATGACTTTTGAAATGTTTCCACAGTTGAACTGAATACTCGTTTTTCGGTAACGAACGCGTGTAAGCGAAATCGAAATAGCACTTTTTGTGCTATAGCGTTTTTTTATGCGCTATATGCGCTATATGCGCTATAAGCGCTATGGAATTTGCTATAAGCGCTATTTGCGCTATAGCGCTTTTTGGGGGTGCTATATGTGCTATTTGCGCTATATGCGCTATCGAAGGTGCTATATGCGCTATTTGCGCTATAGCGCTTTTTGGGGGTGCTATATGCGCTATTTGCGCTATATGCGCTATCGAAGGTGCTATATGCGCTATTTGCGCTATAGCGCTTTTTGGGGGTGCTATATGCGCTATTTGCACTATATGCGCTATCGAAGGTGCTATATGCGCTATTTGCGCTATAGCGCTTGTTGGGGGTGCTATATGCGCTATTTGCGCTATATGCGCTATCGAAGGTGCTATATGCGCTATTTGCGCTATAGCGCTTTTTGGGGGTGGGTGCTATATGCGCTATTTGCGCTATATGCGCTATCGAAGGTGCTATATGCGCTATTTGCGCTATAGCGCTTTTTGGGGGTGCTATATGCGCTATTTGCGCTATATGCGCTATCGAAGGTGCTATTTGCGCTATAGCGCTTGTTGGGGGTGCTATATGCGCTATTTGCGCTATATGCGCTATCGAAGGTGCTATAGGCGCTATTTGCGCTATAGCGCTTTTTGGGAGTGCTATATGCGCTATTTGCGCTATAAGCGCTATCGACGGTGCTATATGTGCTATTTTTTGGATATGGATGAAACTTCTACAGAAAAATGGCCAGGGGGGATTTGAACCACCCATTGCTAGATTACTAGCTTAACGCTCTACCGACTGAGCTACGCTGGCCTATTGGTGTTTGTGTTAATTTCCCTTTAAATAATGATGCTGATCTTGGATAGCGCTTATAGCACCTGAGGGTGCTATTTGCGCTATTTAGGCGCTATTTTGTGCTATTGGCTAACTTATTGAAAAGTTTTGTACTTTTTAGCACGTATATGATCCCTCAATAAACAAAAAGAATTTTAAAAGT
>JASANF010002587.1:0-10633 GCA_030248245.1 Trissonchulus sp. WLG1_4 | reverse complement strand
AGATCTGGATAAATTAGTGACACGGGAAACGCCGTTTTCAAATGTTGTCATCCCTTTGTTTTATTGCTTATGTCCATGGTTTCTTTGCAATGATATACAACCAAAGGAAACAGTATATGCAGATTCAAATTTTAACCCGGAATCAAGTAATTAATTTGTATTTTTTATAAAAGTAATCAATTTGTATTTATTATAATTTTTGAAGTACATTGTGTTAAATTTACTGTTATGTTTACTAATCAATGTTAGGACACAAGTAAAATAGCTAAAAAGGTAAATTAAATTGTGAAAACAGTAAAGTTTGAGGTTTAGCTTCCGTGGGACAGTGCTGCATGCTAAGGCAGATCAAATTTAGTATAATATTAAATAAAAAATTGCCCGCCGCTAATTCATGTTTTTTATTTTCATCCGGTGCCATTATGGCTGATGATAGAGTCACTAATAAAATAATCATTTCAGTTTTTACTATTTGTATTCTGGTGCCTAAGCGAAACCACTGACAGTGCACTTCTTAAAGTAGACTGATTACCTTTTAAAATGTTTCGAAATCTGATGTCAAGAAAGGGAGGGGAGATTGTTACCAAACGAAAAACAGATGAGCTGTCATAAATCTTTTTAAGTACACTAGGGGCCTATCTGTGAAAAAGACTCATGATGGGTTTGTCAAAGATGACGAGGTACACATAACTCAAGTTGCATCACCAAGTGTGACACACTCAACCTATTCGGATGTACTTCCGTGTGAGTCCTTCGGCTTCTGTAGCTAATGTGCCTAGATACGATCAGACCACTAGTGATAGTTGGGTAGGCTGCGTCCCCGTTGTGTTCCTTTCTGCATCCCTACTGTTGTCTTTCTGCGTACAGGCATTGTCCCAGTATATTTCTACCTCAAAAAAACCCGTTTACCTTCCTTGCGCTTTGTCTCCGTATTGCTCTAGCTCGTAGTCAGGTAGGCAACTCATCACCTTTTTTTTCGGACCTGTTCAAGCTCACCGCTTGACTTAGCTCCAAAATGTGGCGATTAAGACTTAGGACGGGTTAGGCTATATGACTGGGTTAATAAACATTTGATTGTGTGTTATACGAGAACTACTACTTTCGACTGACTTTACTATCAATCACTTCGTCAGGTTCACTACTAACACAATACTGGCAATACAAAACATGCGTTTACGGTGCGCGTAGGTACTTGCTGATACACAGTAATACTTTCACAATTTAGCTTATTCCCGACAATATTTGATCTCTCAACTCAGACTCAAATAAGCAAAGTGGAGTAGCAGAGGTTAGAAATGTTTGCGGGGGCTCCACCTTTCGAAAAGGGAACCGAGTAGCTGCAGAAGACTAAACTACAGAGATCCGCGTTGGTCACTTACGATCCTAGTCCAACCTCGTAATTAAGCTCAGTACATCTGCGTGCTAAACTCAGTCGAAATGCTTACGATGGCCTAAACGTACGTAAACACTAATACAAGATGAAAACACTAACAGTACTACCTCCACAGGCGATCGTGTTTACCTTGAATTCAACTAATCTCAGTGATAAAAAACACACCCTTTAATTTTGGCTCAGTTATCGCTAACTTGACAATCAACGTGTATGAATCTCAAACTTTGCCTCGCCTATAGCTCTAATTAAACTTTCTACTTGAGCAACTGGTTACAGGGGATTTAAACAGCTCGGACAAGCTTTTCGTGCTCTGCCCGTCGTGATTCGGGGATGACACCAAGACCGAGGATAATTAGGAACTTATACATTGTTTCAGAGGCCTATCTCAACTCTGACGCCTGCTTTTTCGGTGTCAGGGGACAACTAACGGATCAACTTCCCAAATGCTATCTCAAAGATCAAAACTTTCACTTGACTTTTTGACTGTCAAATCAAACACGTACTCGCACTAGACGCTGTGTGGGATTCATGTAATTATTCGTAATCTGAAAAAGATAGCATTAATACCCTAACAATCAAACGTAGCTAATGATCTACACACTAAATAACAGGCGCAATAGTTTCTGAGATGGATAACTGGTTCAACCGCTAAGGACACGACACAATATACCGCACAAGACACACTGCCTGAAAATCCCTATTCTGGAATCGGCACTCTTCTAGCCTGACCCTTCTTGGCTAAAGCTGACTCGACTAGGTTTGCTCAACAGGTCTACTGGTCTACTGGCTATTCTAACGTAAGGGTCAGCCTAGGCAATCAATATAGCAACAGCTACACCACAATTAACAAGTTAATCTGGACGGCGGAGCTGGACTGGACTGGGATAAGCGAACGGCACTGTGGAGACCTAGGCGGTCGAACTGGAGCGGGAGCAGCGGGTTGGTGGCTTGCTAATTATGAACGACCCTCAGACAATACGGACCATACGAATACTGACAATTAATACGGACAAATTCGCAATATATTACGACAATCGGCTACACATATTCACAAGGAGCAATAGGGAAAAAGGGGCGGATACTGGTTAAAGACATTATTACGTATTACTGCGTACTTATTACTACATCCTTCTATGCTATATTCGTACTACACTTCAGGGGGGACTTAGGGCTCACACAACAGACGATTAGCCGAATCAGGCGCTCTCGTACGGACATAGGGGGGAATTGGGGTTTTGGGAAATAAGCAAAACGAGGTTTCCGCCAAGAGTGTGACCTCATTCTGCGCCACGTCCAAACACTAAACTACGTACTCAAATCTACCCGGTAAGCGCCGGGAGCCGTCCCTATTACTACATTATCTTTTTTCTTCTGTTCCCTATAAGGCAAGTGTCGCGAGGTTCCTCTTAGCCTCATATTTTTCTCCGAACGCTGCAAGGGACTGATGACTAAGTAGGTCATCGAGATCCCCTTTGAAAATTGCGTTTTAAGTCTGGGCAACAATGCAAGATTATACACTCTCTCTTTTTGTCGTCACACACACACACATACACACACAAAACTGTCTGTAGGTAAGTAAAAATGTAAGAAGTAAAACTGGCAAACAAACCAAGTTATGAAAACGTCATGCATCGAAAAAATTGTCTATTTAGAATTAATTGGACCCCTCCCTCCACCGGAATCGCAAACTTACTGCTACAGTTGTATTACGGATGTTGCCTCGGAGTACAAAAACAGGCTATCAATGCTTGGGTTTGCTGAACCGTTAATCTATTCGAACTACTGCAACGCTTATCTGACTGAGGACCGTGGAATTGGAATAAAACCGTGCAATTCAAGTTGCTTTATGATCCAAATAAAACCCACAAGTAAGTGCACTGTGTTAAAACCATAAATTTTTAATTTAGTTAATTAAAATTAACAGCGGAACATCATCAATAATCAAGATTTAGAGCACTAAAAATAACAAAAAAATAACAGTTTTATGCTAATTCAGTTTTTGTGTTTAATTATAGAGTTTTTGCCGAAACAAATTATAATTCGGGGTTGTGCCAATTCTATGCTAAACAGAAGGGCACATTTTGCTAATCAAGATACAGCTTCGGCTCCCAATTGTTATAACATGCGTCGCACAGATCTGGATAAATTAGTGACACGGGAAACGCCGTTTTCAAATGTTGCCATCCCATTGTTTTATTGCTTATGTCCATGGTTTCTTTGCAATGATATACAACCAAAGGAAACAGTATATGCAGATTCAAATTTTAACCCGGAATCAAGTAATCCATTTGTATTTTTTATGATTTTTGAAGTACATTGTGTTAAATTTACTGTTATGTTAAATGTTCACTAACCAATGTTAGGACACAAGTTGAAAAAGCTAAAAAGGTTAATTAAATTGTGATAACAGTAAAATTTGAGGTTTAGCTTCCGTGGGATAGTGCTGCATGCTAAGGCAAATCAAATTTAGTATAATTTTAAACGAAAGATTGTCTGCCGCTTATTAAAGTTTTTTTATTTTCATTCTGTGTCATTATGGCTGAAAATAGGGTCATTAATTAAATAATCCTTTTAGTTTTTATTAATTGTGTTGTGTTGCCTAAGCGAAACCATTGACACTGCACTTCTAAAAGTAGACTGATTACCATTTTAAAATGTTTGTAAATATGTCAACAAAATTAGGGGAGATTGTTCCCAAACAAAAGACAGCATTATCACCAGAATAACCCAAGGGGAACTCGAACAACCCATCTCGAGATCTGCAGACCAGACTGTTGACTGTTGAGCTACAGGGGCCGATGATGAGCTGTCATAAATCTCTCTAACTACACTAGTTGGCATTTCTTACGTAATATCCCATCCCTTCTAGTAAATTTCGGCTCGAAGTTTTCTTGTGCTATATTCACTTTTACTTGCAATGGGCGCCACGGGTGGGGAAGCACCGGGAGCCGTCCCTATCACTATATTCTCTTCTTTTTTTTCTCTTCTCTATAAGGCAAGTGTCGCGAGGTTCCTTTTAGCCTCATATTTTTTTGCAAAAACTGCGAGGGACGGATAGATAAGCTGTCACTCCTAGCCGAGATACATAAGGATGGGCTCCACTGCAAAACTACCTAGGCGATAATTCCTTCATATACTCTCACCACCACTCTGCCCATGCTACTCAAGGGGGTATGTCCCCCAACAACCCAAACCTAACGCTACCTAACTCAGTACTGCAACCAGCAGACTTTGAGGTTCGTCGTGGCGGCCCCGCCATGTCAAAAATGGGAGGGAGATTCTTAACAAAAGAAAGACAGCATCACCATCACAATGACCCAGGGGGGGTATTCGAACCACCCATCTCTGGATATGCAGACCAGAGTTCTACCGTTGAGCTACTGGGCCGATGATGAGCTGTTATTAGATTTCTTTAATGCAATAGGACGCTTATTTTGCTTCATACTGGAGCACTGTTTGATATCAGATGTAACAGGGACTTTTTGTTAGCCTCTAACTCCAGCTTGATTCAACTGTTTTTGCAATCAGTGAAATCGTCATGGTAATACTGCAAACAAACGACATTGGAGGTAGCCGCTATTACTAAAATTTGATCGGTGAACCTTAATTAAAAGTATTAAAGTTATAACTATTTAAAAGTATTAAAGTTATAACGTGCTACAATTCGATGCTGGGCACATGTGGGCATTGGGCGTTTTGTGATGTAACGCTCTGAAATTCACTTTTTGGCTATGGAAGTAAGTCATCGAGATCCTGGTTGAAAATGGCGTTTTAAGTTAGGGCAAAAATGCAAGATTATACACTCTCTCTTTTTGTCACACACACACATACACACACAAAGCTGACTAAGTCTGTAGGTAAGTAAGAATGTAAGAAGTAAAACTGGCAAACAAACAAGTTATTATGAAAACGTCATGCATCGAATAAATTGTCTATTTAGAATTAATTGGACCCCTCCCTCCACCGGAATCGCAAACTTACTGCTACAGTTGTATTACGGATGTTGCCTCGGAGTACAAAAACAGGCTATCACTGCTTGGGTTTGCTGAACCGTTAATCTATTCGAACTACTGCAACGCTTATCTGACTGAGGGCCGTGGAATTGGAATAAAACCGTGCAATTCAAGCTGCTTTATGATCCAAATAAAACCCACAAGTAAGTGCACTGTGTTAAAACAATAAATTTTTAATTTACTTAATTAAAATTAATAGCGGAACATCATCAATAATCAAGAATTATAGCACTAAAAATATCAAAAATTAACAGTGTTATGCTAATTCTGTTTTTGTGTTTAATTATAGAGTTTTTGCCGGTACAAATTATAATTCGGGATTGTGCCGATTCTATGCTAAACAGAAGGGCACATTTTGCTAAACAAGATACAGCTTCGGCTCCCAATTGTTATAACATGCGTCGCACAGATCTGGATCATTTAGTTACACGGGAAACGCCGTTTTCAAATGTTACCATCCCATTGTTTTATTGCTTATGTCCATGGTTTCTTTGCAATGATATACAACCAAAGGAAACAGTATATGCAGGTTCAAATCTTGGCCCTGAGTCAAGTAATCAATTTGTATTTTTTATAAATATTGAAGTACATTGTGTTAAATTTACAGTTATGTTTACTAACCAATGTTAAGACACAAGTTAAAAAAGCTAAAAGGGTGAATTAAATTGTGAAAACAGTAAAATTTAAGGTTTAGCTTGCGTGGGATAGTGTTGTATGCTAAAGTAAATTAGATTCAATATAATTTGAAATAAGAAAAATCGCGTCCCGGCAACTCAAGTTTCACAACTCCCCTGGTCCTCAAGTCACGTAACGAAATGTTGCTTTATGGTTTTCCGTTTTTGCTCTGGTATCGGGGCGGAAACGATGAAATTGTACTTTTTCTATATTTTCATTAATTAGTATATTAAGACCTGGCGGCTAAACCTGTTCTTTGCGACCCTGCAACGATACTCGGTCGATACTCATGCTCCCGGGGCGAACCCGATGCCTCAAGGGCGGAGCACATTCACACGTAGGCCTCCAAGCCTACTTCAGTCACACCACACTCAGGGTTTCCTGGCTCACCCGCAACCACAGGGTTTCTCGATCGACCCAGAACGATTCTCCACCAATAACGAGGGTTTTCTCCGGTTCACCCCTAACCGAAACCGACGGTTTTCCGGCTTACCGTTAACCGAAGGACCACATAGGAAAGAAACTATGTACACAATCATACAGCACATAGCACGAGTACCGTAAGGGTTGAAGTGCCAACCTCAACCCAGGGCATCGGGCTCCTAACCCACCTCCGAAGACGGTTCGGGGATAAGGCTGTCCTGAGGACCCGGCCCTATCCTCTCCGTCCTATGTCACGGTCGCCACTATGTTGAATAGAAAGAGGAGGACCCAGTTTAGAAAGAAAGAAAGAAATGGGGGCCCGGGAATCGAGCCCGGGCCGCCTGCTTCGAAGACAAGCATGCTAACCACTACACCACAGCCCCCGAGTCTCATAGGCCCTAATTCTCATTTACAATACAGGTATCAGGGCTTTTTATGCATGGAAATACACACACTTGAAAGAGAAGCTGAAATAGCCTGGATAAAATGCCGAAGCTGAATTCTCACTCATCGAAGGAACCGTGTCCCCTTTTGGGGCATGCTTGTTACTCAGCTAGAATTTCATATTGCTGCAGTCAAGTTGCAGTTGCTAAGTGGCCAAAAAAATTATTGATGAAAGCCCTATGTATTGAGATATAATGTCTATTTAGAGTATATTTCAGCTTTCCCTCTACCAAAATCTCATTACTGCTACAGTTGTATAACGGATGTTGATTATGAATATCGTAGCAGACTGACAAAGCTTGGATTTGCTGATCCGTCAAAGTATTCGAGCGTTTGCAACGCTGGTTTACATGAGGCCAGTGGAATTGGGATAGTACCGTGCCGTTCGAGTTGCATTACAATTGTTGCGGCCCCCACAAGTTAGTTCTAACCTTGTTTACATTGCATTGAAAACGCAAAAAAAAGTTTTTAAGTTAATTTGAGATATCAATGCAACATTAAAAAACTATCGACGCAACACATCTAGCATCATGAATAGAATTAACATGATATGCAATGTAGGAAATGTTCTGTTAGCTACTAATGTCCTAAATATTGTTTTATTATAAGGTAAACCCGGGTAATTACGACACTTCGCATCAGAATTTCAAGAT
The DNA here is from genome assembly GCA_030248245.1 of Trissonchulus sp. WLG1_4. Classification (NCBI taxonomy): domain Eukaryota; kingdom Metazoa; phylum Nematoda; class Enoplea; order Enoplida; family Ironidae; genus Trissonchulus; species Trissonchulus sp. WLG1_4. Next base: position 3,035 of record JASANF010002587.1, on the reverse strand, counting down.
TTGCGCTCATTTTTTACAATAATTTTTGACCAGTTTGGCGTCGTAAAACTGGGAAAATAAGATGTCTTACTTATTTTTTCAATGAGAAAAATTGAAAAAATGAGTTTGTATTGAATTGCTAAATACAGCTGCTACGCTCTTTTTTCAGTTGACACTAAAATGAACGAAAACGAAAAGAAAACGAAAAAAAACGAAAACGAAAATGAAATGAAACGAAGCCAACTTTTTCGGCTTGCGCAATAAAGTTTTGCAAAAATGACGAGCAAAAGACAAATTATGAGCAAGCGAGCAGCTGTATCAGAATCTAGCTGCAAATTTATTTGAATATTTTCAGCGATGAGGGTGCTGAATGCTCACTTTATTTGCTTATTGCTTATAGTTGATTATTGGGCATGTGCAAAAAAATCGAAAGATAGAATAATATCCATACCTAAATGGAGAATTTTACATGAAATAAAATGTTGAAAAGAATGAAAAATGTAAAAAAGTGTGAATATGTAAATAATATGTTTTAAAACATATTTAGTATACTAATTTTAACTTATTTATCATGAAAAACCAGACGGTCTCAGGAATTATAAAAATAATTCGGCATGAGTAACATTGCAAGGTTGCAAAGTGCAAACATAACACCCTGTTTGCAAAGCGCTCAAGTTACAGATGTGTTGACCTTAGCTGCTACGAATCCCTTTGTCGGGTTTAATAAAATTTTCTAGTTAATCTAGCCAAGTTGTCAAGAATTGACAACTAAAGAAAACGAAAACGAAAAGAAAAACTAAAATGAAGGAAAACGAAAGGAAAACGAAAACGAAAACGAAAAAGAAAACAAAAGAAATGTCAACTGAAAAAAGAGCGTAGCTGTACATTTCAACATCAGTGAAAATAGCCTTGGCGTACTCCACGGAGCAAAATGCCCCCTCGTGTGAATAAGCATTTAGGTCATTGGCTCCTGCCCAATATTACTGATTAATTTAAACGTACGTACAATTGAAAAGATGTTTGCGTAAATCCAAAATTACAGTAATAATTTTATAAATAGTGTGAAGTAAGATAGGCCCCATAGAGTACTTAAAGGAATTTACGACAGCTCATCGTCGGCCCAGTAGCTCAACAGTAGAGCGCTGGTCTGCAGATCCAGAGATGGGTGGTTCGAATCCCTCCTGGGTCAATCCGATGATGATGCTGTCGTTCTTTCGGTAAGAATCCCCCCTCCATTTCTTGACATGGCAAGGCCGCCACGCCGAACCTTGGAATCTCCTGATCGCAGAACTGAGTCAGGTAGCGTTAGGTATGGGTTGTTGGGGGGACATACCCCCTTGAGTGGCATGGGCAGAGTGGTGGTTAGAGTATATGGAGGAATTATCGCCGAGGTAGCTTTGCAGTGGAGCCGCTCCTTGTCTCCGCTCCTTGTCTCGGCCTTATAGAGAAGAGAAGAAAGAAGAAGAGAAGGTACTTATCATAAGGGACGGCTCTCGGCGCTCCTCCACCCCGGGTGTCCATGCCCATAGCTGTAGTGTAGAGGTGCACGGCCCAAGGCAAAAAGTTCGGGCCGAAGTTTACTAGAAGGGGATGTGAAGTAAGATAGGCCCCATAGAGTACTTAAAGGGATTTACGACAGCTCATCGTCGGCCCAGTAGCTCAACGGTAGAGCGCTGGTCTGCAGATCCAGAGATCGATGGTTCGAATCCCCCCTGGGTCATTCCGATGATGATGCTGTCGTTCTTTGGGTAAGAATCCCTCCTTCCCTTTCTTGACAATAGAATACAAGATAATATCCAAATAGGAAATAAACTTTTCACAAATACAATATGGCAATGAATACGGTGTGAAACAAGGTTGCGATATATATGCTATAAAACAACGTTCAATAGATGATGGAGTATCGTGTAACACAGTGAACGGCTTTGTTTAGCAGATGATGTCAACTATTACATCGCTGTTGAAATACTGAACGTGACTTAGGCTATCATACAAACCAAACTTTAGAAACATGGAGCAAATTATTGGTGATTGTTAATGAGGAATATAATACCTCAGCATTAATGAGTAATGTGTTATGGTCGGTTAACATTTAAGAAAGAACAAATTCTGACATTTCACTGAACAAGTTTTACGGATATACAATGTTGATTGATTTATCTTTCTAATTTTGAGGGCAGAATTCGTCACAATCACGGAATGTTGAGCTCGATTATTCAGGGACTTTGTGTTGAAACAGTGTCTAAAATCTGTACTGAAATTACCTTGCACTTTAATATAGTCATTTGTGGACTTGTTTAGATTTTTTACCAAATACTGTAATTCGTGGCTGTGCCGATTCTATGTTGAACCACCACAATTTCTTCAGAGAAGAAAATCTTCGCTTTTTGGATGATGGAAGGGAGTGTCACTATGACGAAATGCAACCAGCGTTTCTGGCTGACATAATCGGAGGCCAAAACGATGTGCCAAGTGAAAATATTCAAGTTTCTGTGTGCGTTTGCGACTATTCTCTTTGTAATAATGTACGCATTTTGGATTCACCCCAGGCCCAAAATACGGTAAAACCAGAAACTTATCAGAGATACCGAAACTTGGCAATTTTCAACGAAGACATGTTTTTTATGGCGATGTCGGCTGTGTTTCTTCTAGCGTCGCTAAATTAACTTTTTCGAAAACGGTAATCAGAAACAGTTTTTGTTAATCTAGTTAATCTAAAATTGATATGTTACACTATATTAATGTCATTGTGTCACGACTCACGAACATGGTATTTAACTTTAGTTACGACAATTTTGTTCAATGTTGATATTATGTTTATTAAACAAGTTCTGATCTAGTGTGCTTTGATTAAAAAAATTGGTTTATAAAGTGAAAATCCAACAACTGACTCTTGGGTGGTCAAATTGTCAAACAAACGCGTCTATGTTTGCAAATTTTTGCAATTATTACGGAATAAGCAGCCATATTAGCAGTCTGGTAAATTTAGAAACTTTATAATAACTAAAATAACATACTAGCTAGCCCCAAGTGTACCTACCTTCAAGCGATTGCGA
>JASANF010002586.1:0-79162 GCA_030248245.1 Trissonchulus sp. WLG1_4 | reverse complement strand
GCTGATTTTTGTCTGCGTATATCCATGAAAATCAATAATCGATGTAAAGTGTTGTGGTGTAACTTTTTCAGCCTCGGCACCGTAATGTTTCACCAGCACTATATAAGAGACCCTGGATAACACTGTTTATCGCTTCTTGGAGCTGATGTGCCCAGCTCAGATCAAAGCGTAATTGGGGCCAAATGGCTCGCTGCAGCGGGATGCTTAACATCCTGCAGCACTTTTTTGTAAAAGTACGTACATACGTAGTTAGGATAGTTTAAGAAGGTAGGTGGTAATTTTGGGTACGCAGTGCAATTTAAAATAAGCTAGGCAATAGGGTAAGTAAGTATATACCTAAGTTACGCAGTGTAACGTACAGTAGGGGAATAGATACAGTTCAATTAAACTTGAAAGGTAGACACCGGGGAAGGAACATTGCCCCTTTTGGGGCCTACTTGTTAATTTACCGTGATAACATATACCAGCATTCTTGTGTTTAACAATTTAGCTGCAGTTTAACAAATTAGCTGCATGACAGTTTAGTAGCTATACCACTTCATAGTTTGGCCCAATGTGAGAAAGGGCATTTGTTTGCACCACAGAATAAATGTTTTATGCAAACAATGAACATGAATATACAACCTACATAGAGCTGAAATGCAAACAGACACACGGCAACGGACAAAAGTATGAACCAAAAATCCGTTGGTTTCTGCCCTCTACCCGATCATTCGTTTGTCGAAACGTGCTTTATTGATGTGTTACTATTTATATACCTTACTTATAAATTAATACGACAAACTGGTGAAACTAAGAGTAGCAAAAAAAGAAATATCACTATGTACAACTATATATTCAGAAGCTTAGTACAGATTTACGGATTTACAATTGTAGCCACAATCCTAGGATTGTAGCAGCTTAAAAAGTCACGCATCTAAACGTGCTAAGAGGACTTGGTGAACTGAAATTTTACAATTGTAGCCCACAATTGTAGGATTTTTTTATGAAACCGCTTTCGTATTCAAGAAATTAGTTAAAAACTGTTTTTGCGCGTCCTTTTTGTACAATTTTTCGGTTTGAATAAGTTTATTTAATAACTTTTTAGATCTGAAATAATTGTTGCACAGTTTTGTTGCCAAATTTGAGTCTAATTGCTTTACAACTGTCTTCGACAATCCTAGGATTGTGAAAGAACAATCCTAGGATTGTGATTTCACAATATTGTAGCATCACATAAAACACACAGCTGCTTTATGAAACCACTTCTTGCTACAATTTTAATTTATCCCTGCTGTCGCGCGCTTGCTACAATTGTAGGATTTTAGTTTTATGAAACCGGCCCCAGGTCAGGAAAATGCACTATATATTTGTGTGAGCGTGTGTGTTAGGTTGTGCATGTAACTACGTATTTAGCAACAGGCGATTCTGCAGTATAGTTTTTGTAAGCGTAAGGGTGTGTTATGTGTGTCGGAACATGCATCTATTAGCTAGCCTCAGTAAAGCGCAACAGTGTTGTGACTAACCCTATTGTAGAAATGTTTCGTAGACTGGTTATCAATGCATCGAAACCAGGAACAAAACAATGGCAGTATGGCACGCAATTTTCAGCGTGAATATGTACAATTTTGGAACTTAATGTTGGCCGGAAAACATAGCGTCTGGTGGAGACTGGGGTGAAGTTCAGCCGAGCACACAAATGCGAATTCTTTTTTTGCAGGAACTTTGGCTATGTACGTTAGTAAGTAGTTATGCATGTGAGCAATATGACTTGTAGATAGAAAGTTAAACTGCGGCATATAATTTTTTTCTAATGAGAACGTTTTTAACCACTTTTGGGTAAACGTAGTTGTTTAATTGAAAATTTTGGTTTTAATAAATTTTGTTGCCGCGTTTTATATTCGAAGAATAACCTCAGCACTGCAAGTATGTCACAACGAACTCTATCCTAAATTAATTTAACTCTACTCGCAAAACGTGCTAGTTTTAACTGAATTACAGTTTCACCCACTTTTCCACTTCTTCAAAGTGTCTCAGTTGTCAAATGAATATGTTCAAGTGTTGCAAAAAACGCTCAATGATAAAATGAAATAGAGCTATTCGGCTCAAGATGTTATGACAAAATACAGCACCTGGTGTGTGGGTACGTCCAATTCTCAAATGGTAACAACAAAATACCTATGTATATGGTTTCATTCAGATTTTCAGAAAAAAATGACACCAAACCTTAACTGTAACCAAGAGTAACTTAAAGTTCTCTAATACTTCTGGGCCCGATTTATCGAAGCAAAATGTTCGTCGTTGAAAATGTTCGTCGTTGAAAATTTTGGATTGATCGAAACATTTTCAACGACGAACATAACACGTAATTACAGGACAAATGTTTGTCTTTGAAAAACAAATGTTCGTCGTTGAAAAAGCAGATTTTCGTCGTTGAAAATGCTTGTCGCTGAAAAAACAAATGATCGTCGTTGAAAAACAAATGTTCGTCGGTGAAAAACTAATGTTCGTCGTTGAAAAACAAATGTTCGTCGTTGAAAAACAAATGTTCGTCGGTGAAAAACTAATGTTCGTCGTTGAAAAACAAATGTTCGTCGTTGAAAAATTCTCAACGGCGAACATTTCAACGGATGTCTTGAGCTCCGTTGAAATATTCGTCGTTGAAAATTTTTTCAACGACGAGCTTTTGTCTTTTAGAACATAATAATGTTCTAAAAAACAAAAGCTCGTCGTTGAAAAATTTTTCAACGACGGACAATTTCAACGACCAACTTTCAACGACGAACATTTGTTTTTTTCAATGACTAACATTTGTTTTTTAACGACGAACATTTGTTTTTCAACGACGAACATTTGCTTTTTCGACGACGAACATTTTCAACGACGAACATTTTGTTTCGATAAATCGGGCCGAGAAAAAGTTAATAAAAAGCAATTACATGGTTAACAACTTTTGAAACTTTTAGTAAAATTGGTTGTGGTAGTTGTCCTTGATAAAACAATAGTTTACTAGATAATTTTGCAATAAAGTGTTGCTTGTTTCCTTGAGCATTATCGAATCATTTGCTATAGACTATGTCGTAGACTATGTCCAGTAATGGTATAGTTCAGAATGTATGATTTTAAACGTACTTTTTAGTCAGCCAGAATCGCAATACGATCACATAAAATCTGTCAATAACCGTAAATCAAAGCAACGGATGGCTTGACAGAGCAAAAACCATTAAGGTGATTACTGATCACAGATTCTTATAAAGCTTTTTGGTACCAAAATGCTAACGCGGTGGTTGTATTTCAGCAAATTGGTTTATGTTTTGGTCTGGTTTTGAAGAGTTTGATACAATATCGTAACGTCATGAATCGAAATTCATTGTGAAAATATTTTAAAATTTCTTTACATTGAAACTGATCTGAATTTGTTGACTGAAGTTTCTCAAATCATTTTACAAAATTAACAGCTTTTAAACGTGTGTTTTGGTGCCAAATGCTGAGTAATGGTATTTGTTTGGTTAAGGATTGAATTATACTTACAGTACAGCGCCAAAATTATGAAATAATCTGGTCACAATAATAAAATAAATAAATAAATAAATAAACAAATAAATAAATAAATAAATTAATAAATAAATAAATAAATAAATGAATAAGTAAATAAATAAATAAATAAATTAATAAATAAATAAATAAATAAATAAATGAATAAGTAAATAAATTAGTAAATAAATAAATAAATAAATAAGTAAGTAAATAAATAAATAAATAAATAAATAAATAAATAAATAAATAAATAAATAAATAAATAAATAAATAAATAAATAAATAAATAAATAAATAAAGAAATAAAGAAATAAAGAAATAAAGAAAGAAAGAAATAAAGAAATAAAGAAATAAATAAAGAAATAAATAAATAAATAAATAAAAATAAATAAATAAATAAATAAATAAATAAATAAATAAATAAATATTCTCATACATTATTCAGGGACTATTTTATAATTTTGCCTGGTAAACGGACATTTTTACAATTTACAAGTAAAATTTTTACATTTTATTGCAATTTATTACAATTATTTTTACAATTTTTACAATTTATTTTTACAAGTAAAAATCGACCGTTAGCTGTGATAAGAGAGAGTTTAATTTTGTTTATATAATATGGATTTTAGACTGTTGCAAGCAAAATGTTGAGCGGATTTATTAAGCTGGTTATGATTTGTGCCTTATTGGCTATTTTGGCTCCACAGGAACTAACAGCTCAAGCTGAAGTGTCAAGGATCCAATTATTAATACTAATAAAATTGCACTTTGGTGGCTTGATTATTAAACGCTATTAGCGATCTAGGATGTTTATTTCATAAAAACACTAATATTTGAACGAATATTCGTAATTACAAGTTGCAGCCTACACCACATTACGTCTTGTCTACTACGGTTGACCAGGAAAATTATTTTAGTAGCAAACCCTGTGGCTTGCCTAACCGCTTGAGCCTAAATTAATGTTTGGACTGAGAAGCAGAGCACTGCGATGAGAGTGTCATAATGGTCAAGATAGCCCAACTGTCCCAATGTACGAGTGTACGGACTATGGAGGTACAGTACCACCCAAGATTACTCGCTGCAGACTCCGGAGTCAAAACGGAGTCAAAGTCACTTGATTCCGAAATCATAGCAAATAGTTACTATATGCGAATGTATGCGTATGTAAATCATAGCACTATATGTGACTCCCGATTCAAGTGACTCCGTTGTGACTCCGGAGTCTGTAGCAAGTAATTTTGGCCGGTACTGTAGCTTACTGACTCCGAGTCTCGGCACGCTGTGGCGCCACTTAGCTTGTCTAAACTATGGTGTGAGGTGTGAAATCACTTTCGGCAGGTGACACGGTAAAAACTGAGAAAGTGTACAAGGCGTTATTCGAGGAAAACTTGGCCACTACCTAACGTTTAAATAAGTCAACACGCATAATTCACAGGTTTTGTGGCTGTGAAATAGGTATTCCGTTTAACATAAAGTATTTATGACAAGAGGAAGAAATATGCCCAAATCAGGAAAATTTGGCTGTGGGTACGCGAGATATTTCCCGTTATTTCATGTTCTGGGCCCGATTTAAGGAAGCAAAATGTTCGTCATCAGAAATGTTCGTCATCAAAAATGTTAGTCATCGAACATTTTGGATTGATGGAAACAGTTTCTATGACGAACATGACACTAAATTATAACAAATGTTCGTCATCGAAAATATTCGTCATCAAAAGTCCGTCATCGAAAATGCTCGTCATCGAAAAAACAAATGTTCGTCATAATAATGTTCTAAAAGACCAAAGCTCGTCATCGGAATACCTAATTTTCGATGACGAACATTTTCGATGACGAACTTTCGATGACGAGTATTTTTGATGACGAACATTTTTGATGACGAACATTTTTGATGACGCACTTTTCGATGACGAATATTTTCGATGACGAACATTTGCTTTCTCGATGACGAACATTTGCTTTTTCGATGACGAACATTTTCTTTTTCGATGACGAACATTTTTGATGACGAACTTTTCGATGACGAACATTTTCGAAGACGAACATTTGCTTTTTCAAAGACGAACATTTTTGATGACGAACTTTACTTTTCGATGACGAACATTTTCGATGACGAACATTTGCTTTTTCGATGACGAACTCGCCGTTGAAAAGCAGATGTTCGTCATCGAAAAAGCAAATGTTCGTCATTGAAAATGTTTCCATCAATCCAAAATTTTTGATGACGAACATTTTCGATGACTAACATTTCTGACGACGAACATTTCGCTTCGATAAATTGGGCCCTGGTCAAGTATCTGTGTTCATGACGTCTGGTATAGTGTGTGTCGTGTGAACCTTTAAAAACCTTTACCGACAAATAGTTGTCAGAAACATAAGCCTTTTACGGCCCAACACTGACTAATCCGAATGTCACAAACTACATATGTACGTTTGGGTTGCGGCGTTTTTTGCTTACGCTTTTTTATTAGATGAGTTTAGCACTGTTAGCAGCTACTTGAATACTTTTAACAACTGTCTTGATAAAATTGTGAAATATTAGGAAATTTTCGCGAAAAATTATTGTTTTCTGTCTCTAACGTTGTTAAAATCAGTATTGTGCCCACCTAAATTACTTGCTTCAGACTCTGGAGTCAAAGCAAAGGCGGACGCGGAGTCACTTGATTGTGGAGTCAAAACGCATAGTTTATTTATAGTTTGACTCCAGAATCAAGTGACTCCGACTCCGCTTTGACTATGGAGTCTGTAGCGATTAATTTTGGTCGGTATTGTAGTTTGGTTCAGACTTTATGTTTGGTAAATGTAGGTATATTTCTAATTTACTTTTCAGTCGGCCAGAAACCAGAATTGCAGCCAAATCACATTAAATCCGTTAATAAAAACCAACTGATGACTTGACAGAGCAAAGGACATTAAGTTAATGGTGGAGCATTTTGGTAGTAAAAACACTATTTTGCGAAGGTTAGATTTCACAAACATTGGTTAAGTTTGGATTATATGTAGTTGTTTATTCATCATCGCATATGAACACATGTTAAATTATACTTGTTACTTGATTGCTGAACAGTTTTTAACTATTTTTTGGACAATTCAATTATTAGAAGGGCTTACAGGGTGTCTCGTCTTGCTTTGGAGCATAATAATCCTTTGACTGTCATAGTTGACTGCTAGAAAAACATCATAATGAGGGCATAAAGAAATTACTACTTTCGCGATGAAAAAATCATATTTTCACAAAGCTTAATCAAGCATAGGTTTCGTTGTGTGGCAGCAGGACTAAAATTAAGCCACTGAATGCAAAGATCTGCGATTCCTAAAAACAGTTCGTAGATCCGTTGACTAGAATAAGCTAGCCGAGCTTTATAGGTAGTTTCAGATTGGGCACCCACCACGTTGGGTACCTGAGGTTCACAGTGCGCATGAAAGGGTTATCCTTTTTTGTGTCAGCACAGTTGGGAAAATAATAGATGGGGCAGGTATATTGTTTTGAAACAGGATATAGGAACAAAACGAGATATGTAGGAGCTAAGCCTAGTATAATTCGCTATAACTCCAGATAACGATGACAAAAAATAATATCATCTCAGATTCTATATTTCAGACTGCGGCAAGAAAAATGGTGGGCGCACTTATTAAGCTAATTATGATCTGTGCCTTAATGGCTCTGTTTATTCCGCAGAAATTCACAGTTCAAGCTGAAATGACTAAAAACGAGTGTTTGTTAAATTGTCGCGAGCCATACTGTGAAGATCTACGATGTAAAAAGCGCATGCGAGCTTGCTGGAGAAAGTGTTATGAAGATCCAACAACACAATTTATCCCAATATTAACGAAATAAATTATTTTTAAATAATATAAAAAATTTTAATAACTGCAATCAGGGGCGTAGCCAGGGGGGGAATGGGGGGAATTCCCCCCCCCGAAAATTTTTCCGGCCCTCTTACTGCAATCTACATGAGTATGGGTCGCTCAGAGAGTTTAGATTCAGCATAAGGTATAGACTCTTGCAAGGGCGTACCCAGGCGGGGGGGGGAATGGGGGGAATTCCCCCCCCCCGAAATTTTTCCCCAGTGATTTTTTACACAAGGGTCCCCCCTTTGGTTTTTATGGTCCGGCCGGAAGAACTTTCTGATACGTCTCCAATTGTCCAAATTTGGCCTAAAAATAAAAAATTTCCTCAATTTTTTCTGGAGGCTGCCGCCCCCAGACCGCCGCAACCTTGTGATTCACTGTTTCTTACTTTTGTGTTCCGTTAAAGCGTGTCCACGTGTATATGAGTTCGTTGTGCACTATTCATTTTGCTTAATACACTGTTAAATGTATCTTTTTAGCTGTTTTATCGCAGCTAAAATAACATTTTTGTACATTTGCGGCTCGTAAAATGTCATAAATTTTCTCAAAGTTTTCAAATTTGCTAGCTTCTGGACCCTCGTCGGTCCAGCAGTTTTGTAATTTTTGGTGTTTTGAGCTCCAATTTTACAATCGATGCCGCTTTGGTCAAAAATTAGCGTTGTTTTTGAACGAAATATGCTAATAAGTGTCGTTTTTTTGCGTTAAAATTGCAATTACGTGCATTTTAACACACTTCAAAAAATCGAAAAGTCATTCCCTTCCGAAATTTTTTCCTGGCTACGCCACTGACTGCAATACACATCCATTACTGTGTTAACTGTAGTAACAAGCACGTTTTGCGAGTAGAGTTAAATTAAATTTGGATAGAATTCGTTGTGACATGCTGTAAGTGCCGAGGATATTCTTCGAATATAAAACGCGGCACAAAAAATATTAACGCGACACAACAGGTCAAACTGCTATGTGTTTTTTCGTGATTTCATCTTGCTTTCAAGTCAAGTTTCACATAAGTTAAAAACTAATCACTGTTTTGTAAAAACCTATGCAGTATAAATGCTATTGCACTCAAAACACCATTTTAGCGGCGCGTACTAAAACCGCGCATGTGCGCAAAACCAGCGTCAGCTGCGCAGATATTGTTGCAGCGCCATGCCATCCAGTCTTGCTACCGCATGGTTTTGTAGGTAATGCTTCTACATAAAATTCACATTGTTCAGGTTCTAAAGTGCTGATCTAGAAAACATTGTTGTGACAGGTTTCGTCATTTTACTGTCACTGTTTGCAGAATTTCTCAGAACGCATGTACTGTGTGTGATGATCTGTTCGCTGTAATAATGTGCGTCTGGACCTGAGTGCTTTTGTGCATAATGTACGCGCGTATATAAAAATTCGAGCGTGATAGCCAGCTCAGGTTAGCACACACGAAGAACACACACGCACACACATTTAATGCATTTCTAGGACCTACCAACTTTTCACATACAATTGTACACATGAACAAAAGATACATGTTAAAGTGAGCAACTGTATTATAGTATATACGCGGCGGCTGAGGCCGCCGCGTAAAAACATGTAAAAAGTTACGTTAGCTTCCGAATGCAGCAATTGGTTCTTATTGGTTTATTTTCAACTAATACTATAAATGATATTGACTTTGGAATGGTAATATTATACGAAACTTATTTTTATTCACTTCTAAACGAAGTACTTCAGAATTCTGAAAGCGCATAAAAGACCAGTGTGGCAGTAATTTCTGTATTTTTGGACGTACGGGGTTAACATAATAATAATAATAAATTTATTTAGCGTCGTTACAAACACGAGGACAAGGCTCAATTCAGCATGTACAGCTACGCTTTATTCAGCAGACACTTTATTGAACGAAAAGGAAGCGAAAACGAAAAAGAAAACGAAAACGAAAGTGAATTGAAGCGAAGCCAACTTTTTCGGCTTGCGCAACAAAGTTTTGAAAAATTTGACGAGCAGTAGACAAATGAAGGCAGCTGCATGCTGCTTGTTTATTCAAATGTTTACATGACGGGGGGTGTCACTTTTAAGTAGACTTTCGTTAGTTGGCATATAGCTATATAATATATGTATTGTTTTGCAAACTTAACCGTACATTGAAATAAAATTAAACTAATAAAGTAGCGCAAATTGATACAATACTGACTCTCTGACAGGAACTTTGCACTATAAGATATATATTAGTACAAAAAGTGAGAATTTAAAATTTAAATTTCGAACCTGAAAATTTAAAAATTGACGCAATTTATAAAATTAGTAAAATTGACTTAGCAGACAAAAATTTTGAACAATGTATAAGTGACACTTAAAAGTAACTCATCATTAAATAAATATTTAACACCTTTTTGATGGCACCCTTTTTGAAAAAGTTTTGGAGTGCACTTGTGCTTGAACTCAGCTGCTACTAGACCCTTTGTCGGCTCCAAAGGGCATGCTGGGCAAGCTGTCAAAAATTGACAGCTAAAAAAACGAAAACAAAAGAAAGTAAGAAATTGCAGGAAAACGAAAGGAAAACGAAAACGAAAACGAAAAAAAAACGAAAAAATTTTTCAACAGAGAAAAAAGCGTAGCTGTACGACCTAAGTAGTGAAAGTTAGCTTAGCATTTTTTAAACGCTTTCAGTGTACTCGCTGTCTTTGTAGAACTAGGCAATTCATTCTACCATAATGTTGTCATTGCTGCGAATGATCGGCGTATTGCATTAGTTCTGCATAAAGGCATTGCTAGCCTATTCATCCCACGTAGGTCATAAGGCGAATTAATGACACTGTAGAGGTCACGTATTTTGGATGGCTGCCCAAATCAAATGGCTGCATAAGCAATGCTTAGTGCTCTGGCTCTTCTTCGTGTCGCTGGGCTACTAGGCTACTAAGGGCCAATCCCTAAAATGGATTAAACGGATTAGATTAAAATTTGTTTTGCCAATAACTCATGACATCGTTTATGAATTTGCACTAAATTTGCGACAGCAATTATGTGTTGTACCTCCCGCTTGTGTACAAAATTTTTTAAGTCTACCTCAACATTGAGATAAGTTAATTAGGCAAACAAATTGTAATCTAATCCGTTTAATTCATTTTAGGAATTGGCCCTAAGATTCGCTGACTGTGCAGGATTCTCCATCCACGGTGTACATAATAGTTGTCGTGAGGCAATGTTCTTTCTAGGCGGTTTTTCTCTTTCACAGAAGCTCCTACAAGCACTGTGCCACAGTATTCCAGGAGATATCGTACGAACGGTTATGCGAAAACATAATGTTTCGTATCACTACCACAACTGCAACGGTTTCAGACATTGATAGTGATTTTTTTACGCCCCAGACAGCGGTCGAATACAGCTATGTTCAGATTTGTTTCTTTCTTGTGTTGAAGAATAATAAGGCTACGAACCATGCTCCAAAACAAGAGTATATCCTATTGGTAGCAATTATGTTATGGTGTATGAAGGTTTAGTCTGAATTAGGACAAGTTGTGAGACCTTGACCTCCGATCCGAGGGTACAGACGCAGAGTCTCACGTAGATATTTGAGTCTAATTTGATCTGGTATGAGTGGCATGTGCTGTAGTCGTAGTTGTAGTTGGCTCTGTAATTGTTGCTGATATTGTGGTTGGAGGTGAAGTTGTAGTTAGTTGTAGCTGTATGTATTCCTGGTGTTGTTGTTGTTGTAATTGTAACTGGAGCTTTAGTTGGAGCTGTATAAGCTGCTGATGTTGTAATGGGTATTCTAGTTGTAATTGCTGTCGTAGTTAGTCCTGCACGTTTTGCTATTTTAGTTGTAGTTGCTGTTGTAGTCTGAGCTGTATGTACTGCTGGTGTTGTGATGAGAGTTGCAGTTGCGGTTGGTCTTGTATGTGTTGCCGGTGTTGTGGTGAGACTTGTATCCGAAGTTGCTGTTGTAGTCGAGGCTGTATGTGCTGCAGGTGATGTTGTCGACGATGTTGTTGTTATAGTTGGTCGAGCATATGCTGCTGGTGTTCTAGTCGGAGTTGTACTTGTAGTCGCTATTGTAGTTGGAGTTGTATGTGTTACTCGTGTCCTTGTCGAAGTTGTAGTTGCTGGAGTTGAAGCCGCAATTGTAGTAGCAGCAGCAGTTGTAATAGCAGCAGTTATTATAGCACCAGTCGCACCGCTGTTGTGGTATTAGCAGTCGTAATAGCACTCGTAGTAGCAATGGTAGTTACAGCAGTCGTCTTGGCAGCAGTCGTCGTAACAACAGTCGTCGTAGAAGCAGTCGTAGTCGCAGTTGTAGTAATAGGAGTCGTAGTCGCAGCAATCGTGGTGGCATCAGTCGTAACAGCAGTCAGTCTCTGTAGCAGCAGTTGTCGTAACATCGGTCTTTTTGTAGTAGCAGTTGTCGTAGAAGTAGTCGCAGTTGTTGTACTATTAGCAGTCGAAATGGCGGCAGTCGTAGCGTCAGCAGTCGCCCTAGAAGCAGCCTTTGTATCGGCAGTCGTAGTAAAAACTGCTGCTTTGATCGAGTTTGTCTTTACTCTCACTAACTGTAGTTTTTACTTTCACTAACATTGTAATTGAACATGTAGTCGTTGTCACGCTTTACTTTTTTCACACAATGTTTCACTCCCATGACCGGTAGAAATCCCTGACCTGCAGTATAAATTTTTCAAAACTTTGTTGTTGTTGTTTAATTTAACTAAAGTCAGAACTTAGTTTAATATTTCTGAATAAAAATTTAAAATTTGCTATTTTGTAACTTATACAAAGTTAGAGTACATAAAATCTAGTCCAACACAGTGAAGAGACAGCACCACAGTATATATATTCAGAACTTATTTGGTGTTTTGGGCCAAATGCGACGGCCTCCCTCTCCCGTCCCACACACACTCATACACAAACACAGCAGCAGCTCAAACCACACGCAACCACATAAACCAGCGGGACCTATAAACCAGCGCACGAACGACGGGACCTATAAACCAGCGCACGTCCACCATCCTATGACTACAGCAGTGTGGCAGCTGAGTTGCGCTCTTTAGCATACAGCACCCGTTTCGCCGGCACAACCAAGAGGCAGTGAAGACGTCAAACTTTTTGTACTGACTCTTTTATAGGATTTGTCGGTCCACTACTTTTACTCACTGTTTTAACTTATTGGTATATCGAGTACAATATCTTATCTGTATGTTATTCTAGGTTCTTAAATAGTTCAAGTCAAGCACGTTCAGGTTACACATATACATGTTAATCTTAAGTAGATAAATTAATGTAATCTGTTATTCTAATTGTAAAGTACTAAAGCAATATCAGAGATTAATAGCCCACAAGTACAATTTTTTTTTAAAAACTGAAAAAGTCAGAAAACTTTAGTAAAAAGCTCGTAAAATAACATTTAGAACAATAAAGCATTAAACCCAGCCATTGTTTCTTTCTTTTCCACTTCGCTCACACCGGCTCGGCTACTCATCACCAGATCCGAACTTGATAGTGATATACCATGCCATTGTCCTGAATTCCTGAACCAGTAAAGACGCTAGTGTTAGAACAAAACATTGTGCATCATTTTCAACTTCAGAAATGTTTTAATGTGACAGTATAGGTTGTGCTGTAATTACGTAGATAGTAGATAGTTAGGTTAAATCCAGAAATAACCATTTTATTTGCAAATGTTCTGTAAATTATTATTTTTTAACAAAGATAGTGTACATTTATAGTGTTATTTAGTTTCAGGTCCTGTCAGACATACGCATAAGTATTAACTTTGGTTACTTGTTCCAAGTCAGTTCGCCCGTTGTTTCGTGGAATACAGATTATTTAGAATTTGAAATAAATTTGAAATAAATTATTTTAAAACGTTGTGTACATTTAGTAAACAAATTTTGTTTTGTAGCACTGAAAAGCATCAAGAACTTCTTTCTCAACTTGGAGATAGAATGACCGCTAATTGACCCTCTTCTTTTCTTTTTACTAAGCCAAACTTGAGCATTACAGTGTTTGCTTGTTTTGCTTGTTGTAAGTGTATTTATTGATTGATAATATCAAAAGTTTCTTTTATTTTACTTCGTGGTAAATTTGTGCTCTAGGGTGATTAAAATTAATGTCCACCACCTTGAAGACTCTTTTGCGTAGTCTCACACAGAACCACCATAAGTGGAACATTTCGAGTTTTGTTCAGCACAATTATACTTAGAAACGGAAATGTCAAATAACAACCCCCTGTTTCAAAAAAAACAAAGGTTTCATTACAACACGACCTGTTGCGAAAAGCTAGGCGTCATTTGCTGCAATTGTTTTAGCCAGCCATTATTTATGCAAACCAAAAATACTGCGAACTGGAAATCAGCATTCAGCATTAATGTATACATAAATTCACTAAACCTGCTCTGCAGTGTACAGTTACAACATAAACTCTTACAACTACTGTCATCTCGAATCTCGAAAAGACATAAACTTCCTCTTATCATGATCATTTGCTGAGCAGCGGGATTTTTGTCTCACGGAGTGATAATATAGGTTTGGTTTTTCCAGGCACATTTTCCATTGGGCTTTGCTTGTTGCAACGTGTTAATTGAGCTTTTGTAATAAAGTATATACGCATTACGCAACGGCTTACGTCACATTGTCCATTACATTTAGGAGGAACACTCTACACACATATTTCCATGCCGAGCTGTATTTTACCGACGTAGTAAACTAATACTTATTGTCGTGTCATAAAAAATATGAGCTAAAAAAGCTTGTTTTGACATGAATCACGAGAACACGCAGTTTCGTTTCTTAGGGCCTATTCCTTTACCGGATTAAACGGACTGGACTTATTTTAGTCCGAGGTTTTGGAATGACAAACCGGACTAAACGGACTAAACGATTTAAAATAAGTCAGCGGCTTAATTTTAGTCTGACCCCATTCCAAAACTACCACTGGACTAAACGGACTTAATATGCACGCTTAACATTAGCGTGCATAGTTAAGTCCGTTTAGTCCGATTAAAAAGCAGCGCGCTATAAGTTAAGTCCGTTTAATCCGGAGGTTTTGGAATGGCGTTTTTAAGTTTAATTTTTAAACCGTTTAGTCCGATTATAATTAACCCTTTAATCCGGTAAAGGAATAGGGCCTTAGTTACAAAAGTTCCAAACTGTGTTTTATGTGCAATGCTATGAGCCAAAACTTTCTGTTTGTCTAGGCTTACGTTCCTTTGTTCTTCAGTGTTAAATAAGTTAAGCGTTTTTTCATAAATTATTTATGCTCATATTAAGTGCTAGCTTTAACCTTCTCAACGTTTTAGAAATGTATGTGAAGCAGATTTTTTGAATTTTCTTGTATTCAAATAAACTAGCTGTATCGTATTTAATTTTATAGTTTTTCGCTTTGTTTTAATATAAAGCTCAAGTTTACATTTTACCAAGCTTTCTCTAATAAAATTGATGTGTTTTAAAATTTTTGTAGCCTGTACACAATATTTGAAAATTAGGTAAACCAATTTAGTTTTCCGTTGCGTAGGTTCTGACGGAACATTCCCAACTGTTTCCTCAAGTATCACCATTGTGTTGTAGTATTAATTATCTTGCAGACATCACAAATTTATTATAGTTACGGAATCGGCATACACAATGGGTTGATTAACACAACGTGATCAAATTCTAACCATTCTTCAAATTCAACCAAGGCCAAGTCGAGCACGTAGTCATGATTGCATGAAATGCACATAGTCTTTTATTACAATATTCTATTTTATGCAAAAAGAGTGTTTAGACTGAGTCTAAAGCTAAACAAGTTTTGTTAATAACGGTCAAATTGTCTAAAGGTCTAGCAGTTTATTATGCTTAATAAGTACGCATTCGCGACTTTTTCAAAGGTGCAATTTAAACTTGATAGTGTCACAACATATTTTATTGAAAAGAAAACAAAAAAGCGAAACAGCACAAACTGAAAAACACAGCAAAACTGTGAAATTGAATTAATACGACATGATAATATGAAATGGATAATGAAATATGATAATATGAGTAAATCATCGGGATTAAGACCATTATAATGTTTAACACATAATGTACGTACAGCACCGACCAAAAATACTTGCTAAAAAATTACTTGCTACAGAGACTTCTGAGTCAAAGTTCATAGTAACGATATTCTGACTCCGGGATCAAATGAATCCAACTCCGCTTTGACTCCGTAGATACTAATTTTGGTCGGTACTATATACAAGGTCATGAAAACATCTTCATATCGTCAATATAGTCATAGACAACACTGTGTTACATAATTTTAATAAAAAATTAGTCCATAAATATTTTGCTAGGTTCTTCTGCCATTTTCAAACTGTTCGAAAAAATCCTGGTTGCAGGTAACCTGCTTTTACTAGAACTCTACGTAAATTTATACCTAATTATAGGGACTATTTTCGTAACGTTGACTGGAGACGGCTGTAAGTATGAATCGATCCTATTAACTCACTGTTTTAGATCTTTTATCATTTTGAAAATGAAGTATTGCTATTTATTAATGTTTGCTACTATTGCCGTTTTGCTGGATCAGAGATCTATCGTTCTCAGTCAACGAATGAGCCCCTGTAAAACCGCTTGCTACGACACTTTCGGAAGTTGTCTGCCAAAACGGTGTCAGTCCAAACGCTATAAATGCTTGGAGAAATGCAACCAAAATGACTAACAATGCGGACCAACAGAATTGTGTTTTGTGAAATTGGGATTTATAGAAGGTGAACCTTGAAGCTAAAGTCTGACCAAAAAATGAGATATATTTCGTTGCGAAAAGCTAAAGCTCCAAGGATCAAGAATCAAGTTGCCGAGTTGCTACTGAAATCACGCAATCTGTTTCCTTTTAGATTTCAACATTTTTTGACGAGTCATTTTTTTGACATTTTTTTGACCATTTTTGACACGTGATAATATGAAATACACACACAGAATTTTTTATTACTATGTTCTAGTTCATTCGAAAAGAACGTTTGAGACAGAAGTTAGCATCTTTTGTGAATCCCGGCTGGTGTGTTTTTTAAAACTGAAGTAAACTTAAAAGTAATTAATAATTAAAATAATGTAAATTTTTGAATTTTTATGCTGCGAGTAGATTCAGCGAAAAATTTACTTAATTTGCTGGATTTTAGCATAGAAAAACTTGATTTGTTTTTTAAATGTCGTATTATCTCATATACAAATATAAAAACTGCATAAAAATACTAAATAAAATTATAAATGCAAACACATAAAAATATAAGTACATAACTATATAAAAAATATAAGTAAAAAACTATATAAACTATAAAATACTGTCTCACTAGAAGGCTATTGGCATGATAGTTAAACAAATGCTTTTTTAGAACACTAGTGCCTCAGTAACTCTAAAAATGAGCCACTGTTTCTTGAGTAAGACACTACCGATGTACTCTTTTCGCTTGAAAATAACAATATCAAGAGCATGCATACTCTGAAATTCACAACCAAACACTGACACTGAAGCTTTTCTTGTTGCACGAAAATTTTGACATGAAATACGTAAAATCTTAGGGTCGGTTCACATAGGTGGTTTTGCTACACCATGGTCTTACCCGTATGTTTTCATATGATTTACACACAATAGTTTCATTACGAAATATTGCCTGATTCGTTACGAGTTTCGTAATTTTAGTGTTTCGAGTACTTTCAAACTTTTAAGCAGAACTTGATAGGTCTATGAATTCTGCTTGCTAGCCGAAAAGTCAATTAGTCAGTTAATCCTTAGCAGCAGTAACATGCTGACTCACGGTGGCGGTTGCTGGATGCACCGAAGTAAGGGGTTTTCGCGTGAGTACTTGCACAACAGTCATGCGCAGTTTCAGTCCAAAGGTCAGATAAAACATGGGCGTTAGTGCGCTGTTGAATACGCTCAGAATGGTCAGAGTCCCGGATCCCACATCGTCAGAAATGTAGCCAGCGTGATGTAACGGCGCTTCGATCCAAAACGACAAACAATAAGCGATCAGCACCGAAACAATTCCGCCAAATTGCATTGCCAGATTTCGCTGACGGGCTTCAGCGGCTGCTTGCTGGCTTCCCAGGTTTTGCGATGACGTTTTGCCTAAGATCAGCCAATAAACGGCCGCGTAAATTGACGCTATGGACACCCAGAGAGAGGTTTGGGTGATAATGGTGGGTAGCATCCCGTAACGGCCGCAGCTTTCATTGCATTCCATCTCCCAGGCAAAATGGTCCGGCACCAGGCTACAGCCGCAAAACTTGACTTGAATGGCGATCAAACTAGCAAACAAATAAGCTGCCGCTAGCATTAAAAGTCGCGTTTTGGTTGTCATGAAAACTTTGTACTTAAGCGGGTAGATTACAGCCAATAGTCGATCTATACTGATCAGCAGCATGTGACAGATAATGAACCACCAGGAAACGTCGAAAACCCGACCAACAAAACGCTCGTATGCGGGCCAAAAGCGACCAATGATTATTCGTGGCATCATATAGATTAGCTGGCACACCAAAGTAGTGCAATCGGGAATTGATAAAGATACGGCAAACATATAGAACGCATCGGAAAATTGATCCCGTTTGGTCAGAATAATATAGTCTACGATCGCATAGACTACGAGAGAAAAAGGAGGAAGGAGTTGGGTGGGGGGTAGGGGATAGGGTTTAGTTTGGCTTGGGTTTGTTGTTTGTTGGTTTTTTTTTTTATTTTTGGTTGGTGGGGGAGGGGCGTGGAGGAGGAGAGAGAAAGAGGAGGGAGGAAGTTAGATAAGATAGAGTGTTATTTTTTTTTGTCTTTAGAGAAAAAATAGTGAAGAAGGAGAAGGGGGGAGTGTAGTTTTTTTTTTTTTTTTTTTTTTTTTTTTATTTTTTTTTCTTTATTAGGGGGGGGGGGGTTGGGTAACGGGGGGAACCCATTTTATGGATTTTTCTCTTTTTAAATTTTTATTTTCTTGTTGATTTTTTTTCCCGTTTTTCTTGTTATGTACTGGGAGTGAGTGGGATGTTCGAGGAGTGTCTTCCCATGTTAAAAAGACAAACAGGGAAATAAGTTTCTATAAAACGGGGTGTGTTAGTTAGTAAAGCGTGCAAAAATAAATTGTTAACTTATACTATCGATTAGAGTGCATTGCGACTTCTGCCATACCTAGCCCAAACACTGGCGGCTCATCAGTGGAGCAGTGTTGGGATAGTGATTTATTTAGGGGTACTTTTCTAAATAAAACTAAAATGAAAAAACGTTGAGTTTACGATATTTAAAATGGAAAAAAGGGGAATAAAAGTGGTTTCGCCGCCGGTCGCCTCAGACTAAGTGATGTTAGTTCCATGTCATGCAGAGATCAGAACAAACTTTTCCAAACACTAATTCCATTATGTGAGTTTATGTACTTGCAGACATTCTTGTTAGCGGTAGTAAGAAAAGTCCGTCTCAATCCACGAAACGAATAGCCCTTATCTTTAAGTATATGAATTAGAGATTTAGTGTGTTGTAGAAAGGTTTGTGAGTTGCTACATAAATTAGAGAAGCGTATAATTTCATTACTAAAGACATTGTAGCAACACATGCTGGAAATATTACTATGAATCTCAGGATAGTAAATGGCTTTGAAATGAAAGTTTTTCCGTTTATCGAATAAGTCCGTTTCGAATTTATTATTTTTAATATTAATATTTATATCCAGCACGTCTGCTACATATGGTGTAGAGTTAACAAGATTAAGTTCTAGACTACGAGGGTATATATCCTTATATAATGTATGAAAGATACCATCATCATTGAGAACCGTAATATCGTCGATGTATCTGTATACATGCTTTAATGCATTAAGAACATTGCGTTGTTTGTTAGACGTGACTTTTTTGATGTATTTAAACTCGTACCAAAATAAGACAATGTTAGCTAGAGCTGGTCCGCAACTGGTTCCCATCGGGATGCCAACTTTTTGTCTAAATATTTTGTTGCCAAGGCAGAAGTATGTATTGTCTATAAGCCATTTAACTAGTTCATAAAATTCATCTTGGTCAACTGTGTTGCAATCGTTTTTTGTTGTAAAGCATGCTTTGTACGAATTCAGTGTTAATCTTCTACTAAGGGTACCAAATGCAATCTTAATTACTCCTTTTATTGCTTCCATTATCTCAGTGTGTTGTAAGTTGGTATACAGCTGTGTAAAGTCAAATGTGTATATACTACGTGCAGAGTTAGAATCTGACAAACCTTTTAGTTTATCCAGGATTGTTTTGTTGCTGTCTATTATCCAGTAAGGATTGCACCCTCCGTTACATTTACTCATAGTGTGGCAATAACTTTTCATGCGTTGCAATATCGTCCTAAGTGCGTTACCGATTCTAATGGAAGCTGGTTTATTCGTTGCATGCTGGCTTGCGATTATCGTTCTGAATTTAACTGGATGCTTGTGAAATTTAGGAATCAGCATTGCGTAAGGTAAATGATGTTTGTCTGGTGCAACGTTGATGTTAAAATGTGTGCTTTCATCTATCAGTCTTGTGATAATATCGTCGATGTTGCTATTGACTACCTCATATGTATTATTAGTACCATTATTGTCCAGTTCAAACTCCTTAAGGAGTTGTTCTAAGTAGAATTTCTTACATATGAAGGCATAGTTTTGGGTCGCTTTGTCTACTGTAGTAATTACATATTTTGATTGTAGTCTTTTTAATTCACGGGTGGAGTACTTTGGTGCTTCGAACTTGATGGAATATGTGTGTTTTTGTTTTTTGGTTATATCATTAGTGAGAATATTCATAAACGTGTCGATCCAATCCTTGTATAAATGCATGAGATCTGGTTTTCTGCGTGAAATGTAATTGAGAAGGCTTTTATACGTTTCATGTTTGATTGCATCCCAATTAATTGCTTTAGGTAGTCGAAATTTGGTGCCTTTACTTAGGATTGTTTTCAACTGTGTGTCTTGTATTAGATCTAAGTTACCGGTAATAATATGTTTGTGATGTGAATCAGCTAAGGGGTTAGATGAGCAGTCACATTCTGTAATCGTTTCGTCAATTTTGCAGTTTTGAATAAATTGCTTGTAGTTAAAAGCTCTCATAGAGAAGGGCGGGTCGTAGCTGAATATAGGTAATGGACACATAAACTTGTCGTGGTCTTCAGGCCAGTTAATTTTCATATCCGGATGATGAAAATAGCTAGAGATATTTAGAAAATCAAAACCCGGGTTATCATAGTATATAACCATTTTGGGTCGTCGTTTTTTGGTTATACGAATTTTATTCGGTTTTGTCAGTTTGAACGTTAAAAGGTCTCTAATTAATTCATCACCCGTGCTCGTAGTTCGGCTTAACATATGTTCCCATAGATTCTTTGAATGTTTTTTATTTAGTCTTAAAATTTCATTGACAATTCTTTTTCTGTAAACGACTGGGTCATTATGTTCCAGTTGATGGATTTTAGAAATGAATAAGCTTTCATTAAATTCTTCAGTGATGTTGTTGTTGCTGCGTGAATTGCTGCGTTTATTACCACTTTTAGTTCTTTTATTAAAATTATAAAATACTGCGTTATTGTAGCGCTCACCCTTTAGGATATCATTGAGTCCGTAAGGATATTTGGTTTTTAGTTCTCTAATCCAAAATGCTTCTCGTTCTAATCTTAAGTCTCGGTCAAATTGTTGGTCATTAGTGGTAGGAATTCGTTCCAATACTTGTACAGTAAATTCATTGCAACATCTATGTCTAAAGTGCTCCAATATGTGAATGCACCCTGAGTATTTAGGATTATCAATTGATCTACGATGTTGTCCAATTCTGCTTCTTAGGGTCTGTGATGTTTCTCCCACATATCCAATATGACAGTGCTTACACTTAATCAGATAAATAACATTCCTAGAGGCACAGTTAAGAGCTACGTTAGGGTTACTATCAATAAGTGTGTATTCTACGCTATTGTAAATACCTTCAATACGTGAACCTTCTTGTATGAGTACACATAATTTGCATCTAGTGTTGTTGCATTTAACGAGACCCCTCTCAGAACTACCGACTGTCGAAGAAAGGATAGCCGAGGTTGAATCCAGATGAGCGCTGTTGGGCCTTGTATTCTGCTCCCCTGGTCCGGGGGCCCGGGGGCCCTGGTTCCCTTCCCCCCTCCGCGTATTCCCGGGAGGGGGGTGTGTTTGCCCCATTCCCCTGGGTCCAGGGGAACTAAGGTGAAGCCAATGTCCAAGTGGGGTGGTGTGGGGGGGCAGGCGGTAGGTGAAGAGATGGGTCTAATCCTGAATAGTAATAAGTGGAAAATCAGAACGTATGTAGTGCTATGTATGTGGATCTTAGAAGGATCACGGTCTAGAAGTGCTACATGGCAATATAAACTATAGTAAATCTATTCGTAAACAATAAGAATGCGCAAACAGAGTAAAAATTGTAAGGACTCCACACAAGAAAATTTTATGTTAAAACGTTGATTGGTAGTTTTTAATACCAAAATAATTGTAACCCAGATTCAGCTTTCATAACGTAAATAAGTGTAAATGCAATTCTTTACTGGTATAAATCAGACACTCATTTTTGATCGTTCACAACTCGAAGTTGTAAATAAAAGCATAAATATCACAACACGAGGTTGTGGAAGATATCTCGCAATTAGAAATTGCAAGAAGTTTTATCACAACACAAGGTTGTGGTGGTATGAAGGAAAGAACAGAAATACAAACCAATGGAAATATATCTAAAATTCTGCTAATTCAAAATAAAATATAACTCCAAAGTACGGAAAGATATTGTTATAGGGTAATTAGCTAAATATCTAGCCAATTCGTAAAATATGTAAGAATGAAATATATAACAAAATAATAATACGCATAGAAAAAAATAATGTTTTTTTACTATTGTTGAGGTATTTTTTGGTTTCCATCCCAATTTTTATATATATGAAGATAGCCGGTATCAAATGTAACTAATACTATTATGACGGTATCAAATGTAACTAATGCTGTCTATTGTAACGTTAAGTATGTCCTGAGTTCTGGTACTATTTAAAAATTTTGATCAAGCTTTGACGAAGTTTTACTTTTAAAATTAGAAATTGAAATTTTCAACGGTAATCTTAGTAACATAATATGATAATCAGATACCGTAATATCTTGAATATATAAAACCCCCAGGGGTTTACTGTTTCTTGCGCGCCTTATCTGGGGTTTAATCGAGGCTTGGGTTATATTTAAGGCTGGAGCTTTATTTTTTCGTCGGTTTCCTAAAGGGGGCCTTTCACTCAGTTTTTAGTAAGAGGTAATACGGTGTAGTACTAAATCACATTATAAAACAATGAAGCAAGTATTGACATAAGTACAAGCAAGAGTACATAGGATGGAGAGAGTATGACACTCTTTCCACTGGCCAGCTTGGCCGCGCGGTAGTTGCGTTGCATAATAACGGCCAAAAACGGACCCAAATGAGTAACCCTACCCAAACGGGTACCTGGTACCCAAACGGGTCCTACAGGTACATACCAAAATCTGTCCCATAGCGTATCTGATTCGCTGATGGGGGTAACCAAACGAGATGGGTACCCCCATCAGTCAATCAGATTGCAGCAGCTTTTAGCTCCACCTATGTATATACAATCTAGCTACCGTAATCACGTGCAACAGCATATGTGACGTTGCGGATAATGCTGTTTTTAGTTTGCTGTCCGGTCGGACTTAAGTCTTTGGGGCAGCAAAATGCTCAAGCAGTAAGCAGTAAAAGTTTACACGACAGAGCGAATATTCTGTTGTAAATGAGAAATAAGGCCTACGAGATTCGGGGGCTGTGGTGTAGTGGTTAGCATTCTTGTCGTCGACACAAACAGCGCGGGTTCAATTCCTGGCGCCTCCATTACTTTGTTCCTTTTTAGATTTGGTTTTCATCTTTCTTTCAACAATTCTATCTACATTTTTTAAATACAAATTAACAGTATAGACCTACATAGGTATGCTACTATTTGCTACAGATAACAACTCATGGACAACGATTATTAATCGAGCACAAACACAAGAAGTAAACCAAGTAAAGCAAAGTAAACCACATCAGGCAAAACAAAGCAATACCGTATAGACATCATCATGCGATGTCTAACCGTTTTGCTTTGTTTTGGCTGAGGACGCCGCGTTGCTCAGTTGAAGTATCGACCACAAAAAATGCAGCATTAATAAAACCAAATAATGCTAACGGAAAAAAGTAGGAACGTAAAGTTAAGTTATTAGATTAGAGGGCACACGAGCAGGGGTGGACGCGGGTCGTGGGTACCCGCGGGTACCCGCGGGTTGGGTTGGGTTGGGCCGGAAAATTTGAGCCGTGGGTCGACCCGCGGGTACCCACTTCAGGCTGCGCGGGTCGAAAAAATTTTTTCCGACCCGCGAAAACTGGAACCTGAAGAAATTGTCGGCAAGGATCCCCCCTTGGTTTTTATAGCCCGGCCAAAAAAATTTCGGATACGTCTCCAATTGACAAAATTTGGTCTAAAATTTAATAAAAAATATTTAATTTAATTTTAAAAAATTCTACAAATTTTTTTCTGGGGGCTCCTGCCCCCAGACCCCTGCAAACTCTGTGGCTTACTATTCTTGTTATTAACTTTCATGAAAGCCTATATATGCATGTCTACTAGAGTACATTATATTTACTTGTGTAATATACTGTCTTATATGAAGTTCCCACTTTTTTTTTTAAATTTACCTGTCGGAGAAATTTTTCATTACGTCTCCGGTTGACCAAATTTGTCCAAAAATTAAAAAAAAATCCATTTTTTCTGACGGCTGCCCCCCCTAGACCCCCGCAACAGTTAGTTTATTTAAATTAAATGACCAAATTCACATTTTGTTATGTAAGCCACTTCGCCAATAAGTGTAAAAATAATTGGATTCTGGGGGCTGAGGCGCTCAGACCTCGCAATAGTGAGTTTAAACAAGTGAGCAAAAAAGTGGACAAGGTGCGACCCCCCTTTTCAAAATCCTGGCTACACGCCCCTGTATAATGTACGTTATGGTTATAGAGTGGTGGGTCAAAGTGGGTCACGGGTCGAGTTTTGCGGCGCGGGTTGGGTCGCGGGTTACCCACGAGTGTCGAGCCGCGGGTTGGGTTGGGTCGCGGGTCGAAAATCTCGACCCGCGTCCACCCCTGCACACGAGTGCATGATAGATAGATAGATAGACTGTTTGGTTCGTCAAGCCAAATGCAGGTGTATTTTAATTGCTAATTGTACAGTTGTTAAGCAGAAAATCTCGCTTGCAAAGGTTTTTTATACTGCGGCTGGGGTTATAATAATAATAAAAATGTTTGGAGGATTTTTAATGAATAAGAAATCTGCACAAAACCACCTGTTGTTGCCAGAACGGTAAGATTGCTGTTTTATGAGGAGATCTATACAGCGAAATAGAAGCGATTAGTATTAATCCCGCTTCTAAGTGCTGAAACCACGTTTAAACATGAAACTTAATGTGCATTAGTAAGCATCTTGCGTTTTTCCTTAGTTTATTTGCAGTATTGCGTCTATGTATCTAAATATGCGGCTCATGGCGTTTGAGACTAATTTGGCTTACCTTCTCGCAAGGCTGCGCACATGTGAGTGTGCGCGTGCGTTTTTGATAATACTTAAATTGGGGCTCAATTGGATAGGCTTAGGCTTAGGCTTAGTCCCAGGGTTAGTATCAAGCTTAATTTTAGTCTAGGCCGTTGCTTAAGACTCGATTTATACTTACATCCGTATGTTCGTTCAGCCGGTTAAATTACGAAATAATGACGTCAATAATACATATTGTATAACATCGGCATATGGCGTGATTAATTTGTAATTTTGCAGGCTGAACGGACACATAAATCGAGCTTTAGTTTTGTAATTTTGCCATTTATATGTTTATGTGCATAGCCTTGAACGAAGGAAAGCCACGTTTGAGACTAAAATGACAATCGCTTGAAGTGACAAGTTTGGGTAAGGATAAGGCTCGATTCATACTTACAGCCGTATGTCTGTTCAGCCTGCAAAATGACGTCGCTAGCAACCTTGTGCAGTGGATCAGCCAGCTGGGTTGTTTTGATGTGGAAACTGCATCAAATCAAAACTAGTTTTGATGCAGTTTTGATTTTTGATGCATCAAATCAAATCAAATCAATCGATTTTCGAAAGGTCCAAATCAAATCAAATCAAAATAATTGATTTTCAAGAAGCCCGCATCAAATCAAATCGAATCAATTGGTTTTTGAGAGAGTCCACATCAAATCAAATCAAATCAATTGATTTTTGAGAAGTCCACATCAAATCAAATCAAATCAAAACTGAAAAATGATTGGGTTCTGATGCAGTTTTGATGCAGTTTTCATCTAGTTTTGATGCAGTTTTGATGTAGTTTTGATGCAGCTTGAAAAATTTATTTCTAGTTTGAAAAAAATTCTAATTTCTAATTTGGCTGAGCCAGCACATGTGACGTCATTATTTCGTCATTTTCATCAGAACGGACATACGGCTGTAAGTATGAATCGAGCCTAAGGAATAGGAAAATAGGAATCTGGGAGTTGTAATCTGGGTTGTCTAGTTGCGTATATCGCCAAAATTCAGATACTAGCAGGGAGAATCTTTAGTTTACCGACACTTACCAAGAGTACATATCAAATTATTTGAAAAAAAACCTAGCGGTAGTAATGCTTCAAGAATTGAAGCAATAAAAAAGGGTCAAATAACTGAAATAACTTTATTTACTGTATTTATTTTTATTTTCGTTACTTTCTTCTTTTTCGTTCCTTTTTTATTCTTTTTTGTTGCTTTTTTCTTCTACCTTATTCGTCTATTTTCTTACTTTCTTCTACGTTTTGCGCAATTATTCTCACATTGTTGTTTTTCAAATTTGCAGCTCTTGCTAAAACACGTCTTCACTTGGCAATTGTAAATGCACTGATCCTTGGCAGTTTGACCAGCCACCCTAATCTCCTGTGGTCCAAGCAGTAGGAAAATGGCGCAAACCATAAGTAGAGTTGGTAGTCGGTTCAACATTGAGTTAGCTGTTTTCCTGAAAATACTGTTATGCAGGATATTTTTCCTGTTGTGCCACAGCACAACACTACAACAGGTCTTTAATTTTGATTTTGTAAGATTACACTGTCTCGTTTGGTGTTGAATGTCACTGCGTGTGTTTAGTTCACTCTTTGGAGTAAATGCGCGTTTGCAGCAAACTTTTGTATTTACCAGCACTGTATTTCTGTCCGTTTGTGTAGTAAAGGTGCTGTCACATAAATGCAGTCTGCAATCTGTTCGAATCCTAATGAACATGCGTATGCTTTGCAGCTGTGATTGCATCGGCTATTGCAAAACTAGCGTCGACTGTATTATTTACAGTGTTGAAAATTTTCAAGTTATAAAACACAGTGTTTTCAGATGCTCACTTTTCAATTGACGATTTTCATACAAACGGCTATTTATCATGTTCTAATGTCAAGAATGACGAAGTACACATAACTCAAGTTGCATCACCAAGTGCAACACACTCAATCTATTTTGCTAGTGTACTTCCGTGTGAGTCCCTCGGCATCTGTAGCTAATATTCCTCGATACGATCAGACCAGTTAGTCTGCATCCTGCTGTCGGGCGGGTAGGTTGTGTCCCTCGTGTTGTCTATATTGTCCCTACTGTATTTCTGCATCAATGCCCTGTCCTCGTGTATTTCTATATCAGTAAACTCCCTTTATTATTCCGTTGCGCTTTGTCTCCATTCTGCCCTAATCCGTAGTCAGGTAGGCGACTGATCACCTCTTTGCTCGGACCTGTTTAAGCTCACCGCTTAACTTCACACTAATATCGCAGGTTTATCACAGTAAATGGAAATGGGCTGGTGAATTTTATCCTTGCATATCTGTGTAATATCAAATGATATGTCATTTTGCGAAGGTTTGCTTTATTAACTGAAAAATAATGTTTGAGTGCTAAAAAAAGTGTTACCTGCACAAGTGCAACTGGTTTTAACTGACCTATAGTCAGTTTACTTAAAAACGTATGCTTCAAAGTTACTGAAGATTTTGCCGCAGATTGGGCTTGTTTGTGATTTAAAGTACACATAATTATAGAAGACAATATTAAAAATTTTTAGCCTTGAATTATTTTTTCATACTTGTTATGTTCATGCCTGAGCCTACTGCTTTGTCCCTAACATAATACGACCCCAAATGAGCCAAATTTTTTAATGAAAAAACTTGTGGTAAAGTCCACTTCTTACACAAAAGTTAGTGGAAACATTTCCGTGATTGCTTCACAATAGCTGACCGAAAATTGTCTTTGTCTATGTCCCTATCCTTTTATGTATAAAAAAGGACAAGTATAAACCGAACTTACAAAGTATATACACGGAGAAATAATCTTAAATACTTTTTTCTTTAACCAACTGTAGCTTTGAAATGAAAGCGACAAACACAGATTTAGTATTAAACGGTATTGGCAACAGCTTGCTAAGATTCGGTTGTTTATTGAATTGAAGCTGGCAGTAATTCGAAGAATGTAGAAACCCATTTACACTTGGCTCAGAAATTTTTCACAAGTACAATATTTACAGTTACGCTTTTTTTCAGTTGACACTAAAATGAAGGAAAACGAAGTGAAAACTAAAAAGAAAACGAAAACGAAAGTGAATTGAAGCGAAGATAAGTTTTTCGGCTTGCGCAACAAAGTTTTGAAAATTTGAAGAGCAGTAGACAAATGAAGG
Source organism: Trissonchulus sp. WLG1_4 (assembly GCA_030248245.1). Taxonomy (NCBI): domain Eukaryota; kingdom Metazoa; phylum Nematoda; class Enoplea; order Enoplida; family Ironidae; genus Trissonchulus; species Trissonchulus sp. WLG1_4. The sequence goes on along the minus strand of JASANF010002586.1, from coordinate 51,134 downwards.
CAGTTGTACAATGTAGCGATGAGCTTTACGGCCCTGAGGCCCGGCCCGGCCCCGCCCCAAAGGGCCGGGCCGGGCCAACCGGCAGAAATTTGAATCAGGGCCGGACCGGGCCATGGAAATTTTGCGTCAGGGCCGGGCCAGGCCGATATGCCATCAGGGCCTCAGGGCCGCCCCGACCCTGATTTTGGCCCGACCCGGCCCTGATTTCAACCCTGTCCTGACTGTTGTCAAAAGTCAAAAGTAAAACACGTACGTACATATGTATGTACGCTAACGGTACAAACTGCGTAGCAGCCTGACGTGTGGTGTGTTTCTAGTGTGTGTCGCTGTTGCATCTTTTCCAATGTTGCTCTGTGTATTAATATTTGTATATATGTTCTACTACTTGTCTTTTTTGCAGAATTTTGTAGTTTTTACGATTGACAGTTCTACTAGGTCAAGTAAAAAATGCAATACAGGGTTTGGTGTTAAATTTAACACAAAGGTACACCCCTTTGGTTTTTGTTCCTTCTAGAGAAGGAACTATTGTTTTGAAATTAACTGCTCATAGCGTTTAACGCTGCTGAGCCGGCTGCGTAGCCAGTATGTTTTACGTGTATTTTCAGCTTGGGAGCTGCCTGCTGATTTTTGTCTGTGTATATGCAGAAAAATCAATAATCGATGTGCACTGCTGTAACAATGTACTTTTTCAAAATCGGCACCGGGATGTTTCACCAGCAGTATATAAGAGCTATTAGAAAACACTGTTTATCGCTTCTTGTTCTTAGAGCTGATTTGCTCAGCTCAGATCAAAGTGTCACTGTTGAGCCAAATGGCTCTTGCAGCGGGATGCTTAACATCCTGCAGCACTTTTTTGTACGTACTACATATTTAGATTAAGTAAGAATAAGCTAGTTATAAAGTAGGGTAAGATAATAAGTAGGTGTAGCTTAGGGTAAGTATGGAATAGAAAACCAATTCATTTAAACCTGAAAGCTAGAGACCGGGGAAGGAACCTTGCCCCTTTTGGGGTCTACTTGTTTTGCTTCGGCTGGAAAAATTTGCTAATACGTCTCCAATCGACCAAATTTGTTCTAAAAATAAAAAATTTCCCCCTATTATTCGTGGGGGCTGCCGCACCAAGACTGGGTGTGTTTTGATTTCGCAATTTTGCTGAATTTTGATTTTGATTTTTTTTATGCGTTACCAAAATTTTGGAATTTTGATTTTGATTTTTGATGCCTTGCCGAAAATTTGGAATTTTGATTTTGATTTTTGATGCAGACTTTTAAATTTATAATTTTGATTTTGATTTTAATTTTGATTTTTGATTTTTGATTTTTGATTTTTTATTTCTGCAAAAAACGCCAAATAAACACAAGCGTTTCAGGCTAACCACCCTTACGCTAGCCACATACCGTAAAGTTTTGATAGTCTGAGGGTTGGCTAGGTACCCAGACTATATATACATACCATACCTACACTTGAAGTACTAGTTCAATTGGCTGAAGGTAGGAATCGACCTCTAGAAGTGGACTTAGATGTGCTTACAGGTGAAAAAATATGCTTTAAGGATACATTTGCTGTCATGAAAACCGTAAACACATAGCACAAGCATTCAAGGCATTCACTGCGACTAGAAATATGTGAGAACACAATGAAAAAACTGCCCAAAAACAATATTTTAGTACCTTGTTACCATACGGGCAAATGTAGTGTTTGTGACCGGCCGCAATTTTAGGCCAGCTGGCCTGAAAGTTTTAGTCAAAACCGGTCAAAATTTAGAATTTTTTATTGTTATTAACCGATTTAATTTCAAAAAAGTACAATCTATCATTGTGTTACTATCACAATCAGTCATCGGTGCAGTGTGCTGTAGTAGCTCCAGTCAGAGTAAACCCTTTAACTCCCAGAAATTTCCTCTCTAGGGAGTCAGTCTCTGACACTTTCTGGTTTTTTGGCCATTGCTCAAGTTTCGAGCGTCGTGCAGAGCTCGCGAAATCACCATGCAATAACGAATTTAATAATGTACATAATCAGTCGATTAGGGAGCTAGGACACACAGTTTTTTTAGTTATAAATAAGCGCTCAAAATTGTACCTCACGCTAGACTTTTAACACAGCAACCGTGTGCTTGCCATAGTTGAAGGCTAGCAATAGACTACCTACAACATTGATAAAAAATGTTATTTGTTCGATTAAAAAATCAACGTTGCTTTTCAAAAAAAAACCAAAAAGGCAATATGCTTTTTGTACAACGCGAGCCTATTGCACTTGCAGCCTATTGCTTATTGCTTATTATATAATATTAGAATTTTATATAATACATTATATATATAATTATACTATGAAATTATACTATACTATGAACACAATAAAAAAACTGCCCAACAACAATGTTTTAGTACCTAGTTTATTCATAATTAGTCAGGATATACGGGCAAATGTAGTGTTTGTGACCGGCCGCAATTTTAGGCCAGCTGGCCTGAGAGTTTTAGTCAAAACCGGCCGGCCGGCCGGTTAAAGTTAAAACACCGGCCGGCCACATTTGATTACTGTTATTTAGCTAGGTAAATAGCTTAATGTTAACATATTAAACTAGCGAAATTTGTCTAGTTAATATGTAATAGTTGGTAGTTAAATTGTATTAGTTTAGTTAATAGTTAGGTTAAATTCCGTCATTAATAAAATTGGAATTATAACTACGCATTCAACGAGAATATAACTAGCTAACCGAGTCTTTCAAAACTGTAGGAAAAACAATTTGTATTAGCGTAAGGGGCCTCGGCAGACTACAGGCTGCGTCTTGTTACTTTGAAGTGTACGTGTGCAATAATTTTGCTTTGTGACTTATACAGTACGAATTTTTTATTGTTATTAATCGATTTAATTTCAAAAAAGTACAATCTATTATTGTGTTACTATCACAATCAGTCATCGGTGCAGTCTGCAGTAGTAGCTCCAGTTAGAGTAAGGGTCGATTCATACTTACAGCCGTATGTCCGTTCTGCCTGCACAATGACGTCACTAGCAGCCTGGTGCAGTGGATCAGCCAGCGCGTCTGACGTCATTATTTCGTCATTTTGTCGGATGAACGGACATACGGATGTAAGTATGAATCGAGCCTAAACCCTTTAACTCCCAGAAATTTCCTCTCTAGGGAGTCAGTCTCTGACACTTTCTGGTTTTTTGGCCATTGCTCAAGTTACGAGCGTCGTGCAGAGCTCGCGAAATCACCATGCAATAACGAATTTAATAATGTACATAATCAGTCGATTAGGGGGCTAGGACACACAGTTTTTTTAGTTATAAATAAGCGCTCAAAATTGTACCTCACGCTAGACTTTTAACACAGCAACCGTGTGCTTGCCATAGTTGAAGGCTAGCAATAGACTACCTACAACATTGATAAAAAATGTTATTTGTTCGATTAAAAAATTAACGTTGCTTTTCAAAAAAAACCAAAAAGGCAATATGCTTTTTGTACAACGCGAGCTTATTGCACTTGCAGCCTATTGATTATTGCTTATTATATAATATTAGAATATTATATAATATATTATATATATATAATTATACTATATAATATGCGATTTACATACTTGAAAATTAGTGAGTGAAACAATAGCGCGAACAGCAAAAAATAATACGATGTACAGTTAAGGGGGTAATTGCGTTTTTAGGTGTTTTTTTAAACTACCATAACTGCACTTAACCTCAACAAAAACTAGAGCGGTCTTTTTTACATTTTTTTACACCTTCTAGCTTTAAAAAACTATATTTAAAAGCAGATTATCTTTTGCAATTTTACTGATGCTATCATTTGAATACACCCCATCAGCGGTTTTTTTGACTAATTTTTGCGCCACAGTTATGAAACTCACGATCAGCCAACAACTGCTAAACTTTTTGCAGTTATGCACTGACATAATATCCCCACAACGTTTTTTTGATATAGTTGATAAGTCGTTTCTACGTTGAGAAAATAAAATTTTCGTGCAAAAATCACGTAATTTGACTTTTCTCTAAAATTTTCAAAAGCCCATAACACCGACTCTACAAACTATTTATAGAAAAGGAAAAAACGGGTGGGGATGTTTTCCTAAAGATAATGTCGTTAAAGTTTCGAAGCCGTAGTCCGTTTTTAGCTTGAGTTCTGTGGGCGCAAAAATTACACTGAAATGTCAAAAACCACGAAAACGACATTACCCCCGCAGAGTCATGCAGACGCAACACCAGCAGAGCAAGGCCACTATTAATTTTTTTACCACATTGTGTGTGCGTGTGTGAAATCCAGCTTGGTCGTACTGTGGTATAAAGTTTTGCACGCTGTAATGAAAATCAGGGCCGATTAGGGCCGGGCCGGGCCGGGCCGTAGAAAATCTTGAGCAGGACCAGGCCGGCCCGGGCCGAACAAAATTTCCATCAGAGCCGGGCCGGGCCCGGCCGAAAAAGCCGGCGCTGATCTCATCTTTAGTTGTATGCTGCTTGTTTATTCAAATATTACATGTCGGAGGTGTTATTCTTCAGTTGACTTTAGCTACTTGCTATTTATCTGTATTGTTTTGTAAAATTATCCGTAAATTGAACTAATAATGACGCAAACTGAAACAATACCAACAGTGACTTGACACTAAAGACTGAATATTAGTACAAACAGTAAAAATTGAAAAAGTCAATTTCACAATTAAAAATTGAAATTTGAAATAACCTTACAGTTCTTGCACAAAATGTTGAATTAGCAGACAAAAATTTTGAACAATGTATTAGTATCCTTAAAAAGTAACTCATTATTTTTTAAATATTTAACGGCTACTTGACGGAACCCTCTTTGAAAAAATTTTTAACTGCATAGTGCATATATCCTTGACCTCGGCTGTTACTAAACCCTTTGTCGTTTCCAAAGGTCATGCTGAAAAAACTGTCAAAAGTGGACAGCTAAATAAAACTAAAATGAAAGCGAGAAAAAATGAAGGAAAACAAAAGGAAAACTAAAAAGAAACGAAAGAAATATCAACTGGAAAAAAGGGTAGCTGTATTATTTTGTAGTAAAAAAGAAAAAACTTTAAAAGCATAACTGTTGAAAACTAACGCATATTATGACATTTTGGTCCAGTTAAACAGGCTTACTTTTTACTTTTTATGTACTTTTTACTCAAGGGCTGTAAGTAAAAAGTATGTAAGTCTCTGTGAGCATGGACCTTACTTACAGTAAAGTGAAGCTGTTTTATTAAGTTATTAACGAATATAATATGAACTGGAACAAATTAGCTTACAGTGTTTTGCTGAAGTTTTAGGCTAGTACTTTGTTGGACATGGCGTGACTGTTAAGAATGAACACTAATTAACTCACCAACTCATGCAAAAATAAAATAAATGCGCTATATTTTGGCGATAATCAATGGGTTTCGATTTTTATCGCTATTTCTACCCGTGGCGCTCAATGAAAACAGTAAGTATACGGAATCATATTTAAAATGAGTTTAGCGGTTTTGAATTTATGTGAACTGATTGATTGATTTTTAACATGACTATACAGGAGCGTTGTTAAACTTGAAGTGAACCAAGTTTCATTAGGGTATGACTATATAGTGACTTAAAGGATTAAAATATGACATAATGCGACAAAATAATCTAAGAACGTCAATTTTTGCAAAATTATTTTTTTGTAAAAAAGTGCGTAAACAAGCTCTTCTGCTGAGTGAGATGTGGTTAAATTATGAGGCCTAAGTGTTAATATTCTAGAGGAAATATTAAGCGCCGCCACGCATTGTAGATAAAATGATTTTTATGTCCCATTGTATGAATACATTCTCTGCTGACTAGTTCCAAAGCTTTTCAAAAAGCGAAAAGTGACGAATTTTAAACGCGTTTTCGAAGTTAGAGCCTTACCTTATAGCTTCTTTGCCAAAAAAAGAAAACTTTGAAAAAGTAAGTTTCACCGAGATTTGAACTCGGTTCACTGCATCAAGAATCCAGAGTGCTAACCACTACACGATGAGACCAGCTTTTCAAATTATGCTAGGTTCCACTATTATAAATTCAGCGAGTATAGGACGGCAGATAAAGGGGGGGCTACCCAGGTCAAAAATCATAACTCCAATTTTGCTTATTATATTTTCACATATATGTTACTCCCCCAAGGCACCCCAACCTCGGATAAGAACAATTAAGCTTGAAGTTACACTTTTGGTTCAGTGCGTTTGTCAGTGCATTTACATACATAGGCAAAAGTGCGCACAAAAGCCTAAAAGTATCCCTTACTTGGACAGTTCTAACCCAAACCACATCAAGCCAATCAGGCTAAAACTTGGCATAGTAGTAGCCCTATTAAGCGCAAAATCTTATGATCCGGATTTTTAATATGTATTTTCTATTTTAAATCGAGGGCGAAAGGTGAAAAAAATGGTCGTTTTTTGAGCCCGCCAAACTTGAGTGACTTTACATTTGGGCTCACAGCTCAGGCCATGGGCAAAAATTGATTATAGAGGTTGAGATATGACGTTAGGCTATCGAATCATGTAAAATCAGCTGCGTTAACAAAAATTTCGAGTAAAGGGACGCTTTCCAACCACAAAAAACTGTTTTCGCGCCTATGATTTACACGTAAAATTGAAATTTTGGGAACCCCTAGTTTTAATTTTATTTTTGCAGTAGTTCTAATTTCGGATGAATATGTAAAACAAAGTTTCAACTTTTCTCGAGCTTGATCACATTTGTTAAAATGGCACGAGAACTCAAAGTCAAAACTACTTCAATTTATGCCAACACGAACTTGCTGTTGAGTGATAACGTTCGACGTACATAGGTGTCTGTACATATAGTTTGCTTCTTTCTAAGCCATATTTTCAAATGTAGTGAAAGCTTAAGTCACTACATATGTGAACGTTACCGAGCATTGCAAAAAATTTTATTTTACAACCTACCCGTGTTAACTCGTAGTGGCACTTGGTAAAGTTTTGAATCACGAACATGCTACTACTGTAATATTTTCGTGCTTTCAAACGTTTTGCAGATGGCACAAAATACAGTTCTTGTTATATATTAACACTTGGTAAAACGTTGATCTTGTTTCAACATTTCATCCTGTCTCGAAAACTATGACATTTCGCCATTTGTATTAACAACAGAGCACACACCTAATTTCTAGCAACACAATTCATGCACTTACTTACGTTGTCAAATGTAACTGCAGTCCACGCACACAATCAAACACACGGACATAAGCGCACACGCACAACGCATGCATCACCAGGCAAGCTGATATGATATCAGCAGTGCAGTTCAATGCACTGAAAATGAGCATAATTTACATGCGTTTTTAGTTTCAGTGCATTGACTAAAATTATGTAGTATGCACGGCCGATGAGGCGGCCGCGCATAAACTACTCCTAAGAACATGCGATTATTAGATACCTACCTGCCTTTCTAGTGTTAATTAAAATTTAAAATAAAATAGAATTTCGACCTACGCAGACCAACGTAGGAATACTAGATTTCGAATATAGTATATACGCGGCCCTAGAACGCCTAAACCTAGGTAGATTTTGCAGTTTAGGCTGCCCAAGCAAGGATTGGACTTTAATCAACGATTTTGGATGCCTGAAATTTTTCGATAAATCAAAATCAGTGTCGTGGAAAATTGCGGAGGCAAAATGCAATGCCCTCGGCAAATATATCGGACTGCCTATCCCTCGTAACAAACAGGACATGCAGGAAATAACCAACTATGTCAAAAAGTAATTTTTTTGTATAGTTTTGGTGACATTTCTACTTTTTCTCATAATTGATTTTTGTTAATCAAGCTATTTTCATTTATGCGAAATCCAATTTCGTTTCAAGACATTGATGCTTTGATGTTGCTAGAAGCTAGAGCCTTTTACTACCAGAATATTGAATGCTGCAGTAGAGAACTTAAAATGATCCTGTTTTACTACGTTTTATCAATATTAGTTAACGATTCACATTTTAATCCTCGATTTTTGAGTTTTAGATAGGTTACAAAATTAGGTGGGTTTGTTTAGTTTTCACCGTAAATTTGGTCACCTGGAACAGCAATCGACTATTTTCATTTTTAAAGAATTTGGAGTTAAGTAGCTACTTTTGTACAGTTCATAATGCTCTTTTTATGTTCAAAAAATTTGCAAAAAGATTGAGTTAGGTTACATACAACAACAATCAATAGAAAAATTTTCCGTGTCGCTGTCTCTTTTTTAAGACCAAGTATGAGCCGGGCCTTAAGGAAATTATTTCCTGTATTCTCTGTTCATTGTTTTAGGCACGTGAAGGGCTGCTGCGGAGCTTGGCTAGGCATCAAAGGGAACAAGTCAGGTTAAGTGCAACACGCTCAATCTTAATAATTAAAAGTCTGACCAAAAATGCTGGACCCTGAGACAAAACACGTGACGCGATTTTTGTGACTACTCGCTTGTCGTTGCATTCTTGTTGCTTGCAATTCTTTTTTTTAAAATCGTGTTTTACTTCTTGTCTCAGGTTCCAGCATTTTCTGGTCAGTTTTTAGTCCCATCTTGTGATTTGGTGTTTCAGTGTTCATTTCATTTCATTACAGTAGATTTATTAAAATTTGCGTAACGGTGTGTCACGTTCATAGAAAAAAACCTTCACAAGATCTCACAAAGATGTTTCAGTATGCATTCCAAAGGGTGGATTTGCTAAAATCAAAGGTCAAGATGACGACCAAATTATTAAGCATCGACGAAACTAAAGTCTGACAAAAAGTAGTTGCACCACTTGAGAAAACGAAACATGTGAATTAGTTACAGACTTTAAGTGTTACAGATACAGAATTAAACAGATTTTGACTAGGAAGAGGGCAGCAAGTGTTACGCTAAAGGTGAAATTATAAAAAGTATTAGTGGCTGCAAATCTTATGTTCGCCGCTATGTTTAGTGTATTAGATAGGTTTAAGTCTGAGGTAAGTTCTAAAATCAAAGTACAGATGATGGTGTACAAACGTTTATTTCAGACTACAGTAGCTAGAACTAGCCCAAACTTAAGCTAAAAAACGAGACTATTTAATGTAACATTTTAAGTGAAAATTGTTACTTTTTGACTGGTGGCTTATTAGCGAAGGTTTGGCTTTTGTAAATATCTTATTTGGCTTTTGGTTCTGCAAATAAACGGCTAAACGTGTTCGTGGTTCGGGGCTTCGTAGTTTCACAAGGAATATGTAGCAGAAGTCATGCCACTAAAATGAGTGAGTTGGCACAGCTTTTACCTTTACTACAAGTAGACCTTTAATACAAACTCTCTTCTCATTTTTCCATCCGTCACATAATTTTTTATTTTAGCAGGATGGTCCGTTCCCATGGCGGGATGTCAAACGTATGAACCTGAGACTCTGGTGTTTGCCCCTGACAAGCCAACCCACAGTGACACCGCTTGTCTGTTTGTCCACAAGTCAGAAGGAACAAGTGATTTGACTTGCAGCAATAGCCTGTACAATCGAGCTCTTTGTTTTTATCCATTTTTCGATATCGAGAGTTTGTTATGTGGTAAGAAAGAAAGCTATATATAGCTGAAATTTTGATAAAAAGATGACCGGTATTATTTTTTTTATTAATTGAACTGATTAGGTATATACATTGATTTTCATTCAGTATTAGTTGGGTCTAGCTAATGGTCCATTTTATTGGTTCACTTTTACGGAATAAGAAGTTAACCAGTTACCTATTGGTTTCTTACTGAAAAAAGGCAGACACCTAAGGCTAAAAAGTTAATTCATTTTGCAAAAAACTGAAATAGGTGTGAGCAGCCAATCGTCTGCGGGTTTATAAAGCTGCATCAATTTATGACTAACTATTGCTGCATGCATAGTTTAATGCCCATGTATTTTTAATTTCAGGTTCCCCTAAACAGGCGCCTACAAAGAAACCTGACACTATTAGAAAGGGTAAGTTGCTAAGTAATAGTGGTGTAATTTAAGGTACAGCAGACAATAGCAAAGAGGTGATCAGAAGCCTACCTGACTACAGTGCCGGCTAAAGGACAGTTTACACGATCGAACTTGCTACGAACTTGCTCCTGACCGAGCTTGCTCCGAACCTAGTCTGGACACTCCGGAGTAAGTTCGGAGCGAATTATTGCATCAACACGATCAAGCTTGCACCAACCATTGGCGCTCCGAACTTGCTCTGAACTTACTCCGACTTTAGCTCAGCAGCCAATTAAAATTTAGCTCAGATATATGTAAACAGCCAATCAGCACTTTTCAAAACCGTAACCGTTCCGTCAAATTTTTTAGTTTCGCAAGTTCGAAACAAGTTTTGGTGGAGAATCCAACCTTCGAGGCAGATTCGGAGCTAGTTCGGAAGTGGACCGGACTACCGGAGTAGGTTTAGGTTTGAAGCAAGTTCGATCGTGTAATTTGGCCTTAGAAGCGGAACGGAATAGAGAATAAGGTTTTTTGGCAATATCAAACATAAGAACAGGGCACTAATTCAGAAATACACAATAGGGACAGATACCGGACAGCAGCCTACCCACACAACAGAATGATTGATAATATTTTGTCAAAGATTTGATAAAGAGCTACGTAATATACAATATTAGCTACAGAATACTGATAAACTATATTCATGGGTACAATTAGATTGAGTACGTTGGACTTGGAGGTGCAACTGAAATCTGACCAAAAATTGCTAGCACGATTTGTAAGCATCAAGAGTTACAACGAGTATTCGCAAGAATCACTCCACCTGTTTTGTCTCCGGGTTCAGCAAACTTTTAGAGTAATTTGACTTCACAATGCTATGTACCTATGCAGTGTTGAACTTTTTTTAAGAGAGCTTTAACAAACTTTTTTTAATCTTTCAGTTCCCAAAACGCCAGCTAAATCAAAGTTAAGTGGTTTGCCCTCTTGGGTGATACCACTGGCAATTTCACTGTTAGTCGTATTACTGGTTTTGATACTGATTGCGTTTGCACTTGTGGTTTTGCGCGTGAAACAAAGTCGGAACTCAAAAAATGCAAAAAAGTTAAAGACCGCTGGAAAAACGGACAATAAACCTCCGTCGACTGTGAAAAAACCTGAAAAGACGGCTGCAAAATCGCAACCCGTACAGACGATTTCGAAGCAAAGCGGAAAAACCTCTGTAAAACATCATATTGTGGCAAAAAAAGCAGGAAATTTGCGTGCTACCAAGACTTCCGGAAAAAAGGAGTTAGTTTTGTTTAAACTAAAGACTATAATGAATTCATTACAATTAATTCGATTAGTAATATAGCAAAGGTGATTAAAGCATAGCGTAGAGTTTATTCCCTTTATTTATTATTTAGATTTATTTATTTATTATTTATTAAAGATTAAATGTTGGAGTCAGACTAAGTTCAACACTGGTACATAAATCAGGCGATTATGCAGATTGGTTCAGGTTTAGTTAATAGCTAAATTAGATAATAAGGTATGGGCCCCGTCTGTGAGAGGAGTGGGTGTATGTGTGCTTATGTGCCTCTTGACATACAGCCGTATGTGCCTCTACGGACATAAATTTGAACTACATATTTATGTGAATTTATGCGTTGTGCTTGTGCTTGTGCTTGTTCTTGTGACTGTGCCTATTCTTGTGCTTGTGTCTGCTTGTGACTGTGACTGTGCTTGTGCTTGTGTCTGGTTGTGCTTGTGCTTGTGCTTGTGCCTGTGCCTATGCTTGTGCTTGTGTCTGCTTGTGCTTGTGCCTGTGCTTGTGCTTGTGTCTGCTTGTAGTTGTGCCTGTGCTTGAGCTTGTGTTTGTGCCTGTGCCTGTGCTTGTGCTTGTGTCTGCTTGTGCTTGTGCCTGTGCTTGTGCTCGTGCTTGTGCCTGTGTTTGTGCTTGTGCTTGTGCTTGCGCTTGTGGTTGTGCTTGTGCCTGTGCTTGTGCTTGTGTCTGCTTGTACTTGTGCCTGTGCTTGTGCTTGTGTTTGTGCCTGTGCCTGTGCTTGTGCTTGTGTCTGCTTGTGCTTGTGCCTGTGCTTGTGCTTGTGCTTGTGTCTGCTCGTGCTTGTGCCTGTGCTTGTGCTTGTGCTTGTGCTTGCGCTTGTGTTTGTGCCTGTGCTTGTGCTTGTGCTTGTGCTTGTGTCTGCTTGTGCTTGTGCCTGTGCTTGTGCTTGTGCTTGTGAAAGTGCCAGTGTAAACCCGGCCTTACTGTTCATTCATCTAAATTCTTTTTAGAGCAAAATCAACGTATTCTAAGCAAACACGTCATTCTCCAAATGTATCGACAGCTTTAACGGAAATGTCATCGACATCGGGACGATCCTCAATAGAAAAATATTTGCACCGTAAATTATAGTAACAATGATACTCTTGAAACCATGTGAATTGATGAGCCAATAAATGAATGGTGACCAATAATAAAATTGATTCTATGTGATAAGAAATATTTTGTTTTCAATGAGTTGGTTGGAATTTGCAGCCCAGGGCCGGATTTATTAGCAGGCCGGATTTATTTGCAGGCCGGCAGTCCGAAAATATTCGTCAAAACTTTTTGGATTGTTCGAAACATTTACAACGACGGACATCAACACTGAATTATAGGATGAATTATATCACAATTGTTCGTCGTTGAAAGTTTGGCGTTGAAAATGTTTTTCGTTGAAAAGTTTTCAACGTCGAGCCACTGGTCTTTTGGAACAGAAAAACGTTCACTTGCATTTTCAACGACGATCAGTTTGTTTCGATAAATCGGGCCCTGGTTAATTGTAGTTAAGTTATTATGAACATTGGTCTAAGTGTTATGAAATTTGTTTGTTTTCATTACCTACAACTGTTCATTACTTTGATTTGAGCCCAGAGCCTCAGAGTTCCAACTTATTTTCACTTTGTTTCAAACCCGTAATTTCAATTGTCTTTAATTTGGTCGTATCAGAACTAGTTTAATACAGCCACACGTTATTGCTGCCTTAACGCTACAAATGTGGCCTTAACGAAACACCCAAAACTGTATGGACCTAATGGGACCATTTTAATCTTGACTTCATTTAGTGAGGCCTTAACGGGACACAGCCGTTGAAAACGCATGGTTTACTAAACTGACCAACTGTAAACTTTATGGTACGTGGCATATTAGCTATACTAGCAAGAGTTATACACACATATAAGTAAGAGTACACAATACAGGAGTACGACTACCGAAATAGCCACACATTTCAATACATCAAAAGTACTCACACAAAACTTATTGCAACCGCTATGTAGAACAAATAGTAACGACTACACGAAAGTTGGTGGCCAGTTTAGTAGTCAGAGTCAGGAGATTTAGTCAACTTTGATTTGCTGTGTTTGTTATTTTGCTTGGCTTCAAATGTGACATTTCTGGTGTTCTTTTTATTTGTCTTGCATCCCGATGGTGAGTTCGGTAAAAAATTAAACTCTAAAAAATAGCTCAAATAGTTTGAATAGTTCTGTATGTGTTAAGTAAGCAAAATTATTGTTTTCGTTAAAAAAACTTAAAGAACAATTCACAATAGTCACATTACATGGCGTATGAACAAATATACCTAATAGGCTTTTGCAGATACGGAGCAAAACTTTAACGAAATTGTTTGTTATGCTACAAGTTGAGAGAAATCAAATATTTTCAAATTACCTAAATAATAAAGAACTTTCTTTCCTATATATACACTTGTGGTATATTAAAATGCATTTGGGAGCATAGTGGACCAATGTTATAAATTCAGATCGTAGATTTTCTCAGATGAATACGCACCTCAAAAAATATTGTATCCAGCGCTGTTAATTAGCGTAGCAACACTAGCTGATGTAAACTAGTCATACAGTACCGACCAAAATTACTTGCTGGATACTGCACCGTCAAACTGGAGTCAGAGTCACTTGATTCAGGAATTATGTAGCTATATAGTAACTATGGGTCAATTCCTTTACCGGATTAAACGGACTGGATTTAATTTAGTCCGAGGTATTGGAATGACAAATCGGACTAAAAGGACTAAACGAGTTAAAATAAGTCAGCGCCTTAATTTTAGGCTGAACCCATTCCAAAACTACCACTAGACTAAACGGATTTAACATGCACGCTTAACATTAGCGTGCATAGTTAAATCTGTTGTTTAGTCCGATTAAAAAAGCAGCGCACTGAAAGTCAAGTCCGTTTAATCCGGAGGTTTTGGAATGGCACTTTTAAGCTAATTTTGAACCGTTTAGTCCGATTATAATTAACCCTTTAATCCGGTAGAGGAATAGGCCCTATGACTCAAGAATCCTGTGACTCTGACACCGCTTCAACTCTGGAGTACATATGTCAAGTAGTCCTGGGGCCCGATTTATCGAAACAAAATGTTCGTCATCAGAAATGTTCGTCATCGAAAATGTTCGTCATCGAAAATTTTGGATTGATCGAAACATTTTCGATGACGAACATTTGTTTTTTCGATGACGAACATTTGCTTTTTCAACGGCGAGTTCGTCATCGAAAAAGCAAATGTTCGTCGTCGAAAATGTTCGTCATCAAAAACTTCGTCATCAAAAATATTCGTCATCGAAAAAGCAAAAGTTCGTCATCAAAAAACCAAATGTTCGTCATCGACAAAACAAATGTTCGTCATCAAAAAACCAAATGTTCGTCATCGAAAAGACAAATGTTCGTCATCAAAAAACCAAATGTTCGTCATCGAAAAGACAAATGTTCGTCATCGAAAATGTTCGTCATCGAAATCATTGAAAATTATATAAGTCGCTCTAAGTCTAATAATTCTAAATTAGAACATTTTCATTAAAGTCAAAAGTCTCCCATTAACTACTATTGTTACATTTTGCCATGATCGGTCGGGTTAGGATTTTTTGTTTTTTTTGCCCAAAGTTACATTTTGCCGACATTTTTATGCTCGCTTCTGATTGGCTACACACATGTTGCATAAAACGGTAACATGTGGGCTGAAAATGACGAGCGCATCTGCCTGCGCTATAACACAGGCAGAAAGGAGAGTGTCTCACTCTTCTTCTATAAAGAGTGAGACACTATTATGTACTCTTGCTAATACCAACTACTACTATACTACCGCAGCTACTACTACTACCAAGAGTACATAATAGTGTTTCATTCTATCTATATAGAAGAAGAATGAAACAAATTACTGCCAGCTGCCTATTAGGGCAAAAATGTTAAATTTTAACTGTAGCTAAAATTAAAAAAGTTACGCCCGGTTCGTACTTGTCCTTAAGTTCACAGGCACAGAAACAAGAACAAATTCTGGTCAGCTGCTGTCAAGAATTGACGCAAGTGTTTCGGCTAATTCTGTGCATGAAATCTTAATGTGACCTCAGATTTATTCACGCGAAAACTTGGCATATTTGGCTGCCCAGTTTTTTGGGAATTGCTTAAGGACAAAAGGATAGGGACAAGAACAAGGACGAGTATGAACCGGGCCTTAGAGGTCATACTTTAACTTTAACTGAAAAACAGTTACAGGTCTTACTTTGACTGAAACTTTACTTAAAACACCTTTACTTAAATTTTTACATTAAAGTTATTTAAAAAAGTTATATAAAAATCATTGATTTCGGGCTTTCTTTAACTTTAACTTAAATTAGTGCCTGAGACTTAAATTTAATTTAAATTGAAGGCTCGGCCTCACTTAAACCTTAACTATAACTTTAATGCGAATTGGCTAACTTTTTTGACCTTAGTGCCTTACCTGTACCTAAAGATGTTCGCAGTTGAAATTTTCAACGGAGGTACCGAGCTCCGTTGAAATGTTCGTCATCGAAAAAATTTTCGATGACGAGCTTTTGTCATTTAGAACATAATAATGTTCTAAAAAACCAAAGCTCGTCGTAGAAAAATTTCTCGATGACGAACATTTTCGATGACGAACTTTCGATAACGAACATTTGTCTTTTGATAAATCACTGTTGAAAAAACAAATGTTCATCATCAAAAATGTTTCGATAAATCCAAAATTTTCGATGACGAACATTTTCGATGACGAACATTTGTCTTTTCAACAATAAACATGTATTTTCGATGACGAACATTTGGTTGTTTGATGACGAACATTTGTTTTTTCGATGACGAACATTTTTAATGACGAACATTTGCGTTTTCGATGACCAACATTTTTGATGACGAACATTTTCGATGACCAACATTTTCGATGACCAACTTTTGATGACGAACATTTTCGATGACCAACATTTTGTTTCGATAAATCGGGCCCTGGATCGCTGCTGTGTTAAACCACGAACCACGGGGCAATTGGAATTTAGGCCATAGTGCGAGGACCACGAGTGCAAAAATGACCAACCCCAAGTGGATCTAACGGTTGGAAACCGCAACAAGTCGTAAACAGAACCGTAAAACACCATATCATTAAGAGTACATAATAGGATTATGTAGGACTATGGTTCCTACGATGTACTTTTGATATCTATCATTTCTGTTTATATTTTAGTGGGATACGGTGACGCTGCGAATGGTCTGTTGGCTGTTCCTTCTGATGCTCCTGAATGATATACTGCCTGTAACTGGAGGTAATAATTGGGGGAGACTCTTGTAATTAATACAAACAAACAGGCCCCAAAAGGGGGCAAGGTTACTTCGCCGAGTGAAAATTCTGCTTATTTTACTCAGGAGATTTCAGCTTGTGTGTTTATTGTATTTTCATGCATCCAACTCACTAATATGTACTTGTGTACAGTTGAAGTATTTAGTTTCAGTGATTACACTATCAATTCAACAACTTTATCGAAAACCCGTGACATAGTTGCCGGAAATGCTTTTTATTTCATAATATTTTACCAGAAAAAATGTCCTGTCTAAACTGTTTCTGCAGACAAAGGTTATGTAAAATGTTTAAAATCACGACATATGGGGCTTGAGCCCTCGAAGTATATTTCAGCATATTTGACGAGAAAAAAGTCTAAACAGTTTTTGCAAACAATTTTTTTGCAAAAAAGACAATAAATGGGGTCGAACCTTCGAAGTATATATATATAATAATCTTTGTTCTAGCGCTTTTGACCACTCGGCCACGCTACTTCGATGTGTGCCAAGCTTTAGTTATGACTATGCGATAGAAAACTGTGAAAGCAGACGACAGTCTAAACAATCACGTGATTAGCACGTGTATTCTAGTCTGCAACTATACTATATAACATTTAATAGAAAACAAAACTGTAGTAAAATAACAACTGAATACCAGTGCAAAAATGTTGTTGACCATTATTACATTAAAAATTGTAGAAAAGAGTCTGTCTTAAGGTGGTAGTAACGAATGTGCAGTGTTTTTCAACAGGCTAGTATTCAATAATGAATTAACTTTAGAGCATAATTTTTATATCGTTAGAAAGCGCTACTTTTTTTCTACATTTAAGCAAAGTTTTATTGTACAACTGTGAAGATGATTTGTATGGCACGTGTTAAAACTAGACCAATTTGGCGTTTTTGAACACTTTCAAATCTGGCCACTTTTTGAAGAGTTTTAACAACAAAAACATACAAAAAATTGCACAAATATTCAAAAGTGAATTATCTAGACCCAAAATGCACGATTTCATAATTTGTCAGTTATTAAATGAAATATATGGTTTCAAAGTAAAAACTTTCTATTCACACTCAACTTTCGGGTTCTATATCTGCGCAAAAATATAAGCATTTTGAAAAATTTTAATTTTGGGTCTAGAAAATTTGCAAAAGTTTATTCATGTTCATTTTTGTGTTTATGCGCTGCGCATGCGCTTAGAAAAGTGGCCAAAACTGTTAAATTTCCATTCTCCTGTTGTGTAGTTTGGCTTGTTGGCTTGGCTTGCTCCTAAAAATTTTTCACATGATCCCGCTAACTTCATTGGCCATTTTGTGTATATGAATCAATTTTTTACGGACTTTATTTTCAAAAAATACAGTTTGAATCAACTAAATTTTTTCAAAAATTTAAAAATCACTGCACATTCGTTACTACCACCTTAAGAAAAAAAGACCAGTCGGTCCCCATACTGACTTTACGTGTTAATCATATACGATGAACAACATATGGCTGCTACTTTTACACTGCGCAGAGTTGATTTCAAAACAATAGTTCCTTCTCTAGAAGGAACAAAAAACTGCATACTATCCAGTCACGTTTAGTTTAGACTTGTTCGACTAGGACGTATCCAGTTAAGTTTTTTATATTATAAGTATTATTTCATTAAGCTAAGTTTTTGGCGGCAAAAGTATTCATTAAGTATCAAGCATTCACTTTTAAGTACATTGGCCAGAGGCCATCGTAAACCTGTTGGGTCAGTAAAAGTGCTCTTTCTGACTTTAACATTAAATATGCCATTACAGTGCAAAATCTCAATCCAAAGCTTTCATCAGTAAAATGAAGAAATTATATTATGAAAATTTAACTTGTTTTATTGATGTGTCCGTTTGGAAGCAAATAGTACTGTATTGTCGATTTTAATTAGATTTTAAATTATAAATAAAACATTTGGTTAGCACGGAGCTGCATGGTCGAGCGGTTAAGGCCAGTTTACACGACCAAACTTGCACCAAACTCACGCCAAACCAAACCTGCTCCAAACTCGAGTTTGGTGTAAGTTTGGTGTGAGTTTGGTCGTGTGAATACACACCAAACATGCTCCAAACTCAGTCCAAACTCAGGCCAAACGGCCGACTCTAGTTTGGTGGACCACCAAACTTGGTTTGGCGGTTTGACCAAACAGCCAATCAAATTTAAGTATTCAACTGCACAGCAACATTTTCCCAGCATTGTTTATATGCACAAGCGTAGTCTGCCTACAATATTGATTTTTACTGCTGAGTTTTTTTGTAACACAATGGTTGCTGAGAACAATCTGTGGGGCATTAATAATGCGATTGCGCTGATTAATTTCTACAAAGAACACGAATTTTTGTGCGAGGTCAAAGATCCAAATTACTACAAAAAACATTTTTCCTCAGTTTACAGGTATGTTCCAATTGATGAGTGAATTTTATGGACAATAATAGTCTGATAATAAGTTATAAAAGTACCATGCAGTCGATATCTGCTTAATGAGTTTTCAGCGTTCAGCGCAGAAAACAAATATACGACAAAAAGCAGAAAACATTGGGTGGATTTCGCACAAGTGGTTTTGCTAAACCGGTACCGGGTTCTATCGCGTCCTCGGACTTGCTGAGACCATTACTGAAAAAAGCTACAGTTATAAGGGATATATATCCTCTATACGAATGAAGGCATGAGCCTAAGCTGTGGGGGGACCCCCTACGAATCAAGGTATATCAAGGTGTTTCTACAGATCAAATTTATACTCTACCTGAATTTGGGCCAAAATTTTTAAAAATCGCCAATATTTTCGTCTAACTTAGTACAAGGACAATAGAATTGTAGGTACAAGAGCTTACAAAACTAACCCTCGTGTTAAAAGTATGTATGAATGGTGTGTTGTGGTTATAAACAACAATATAAATCCGAATAAACTATCATTCTCAAAGTTATAACGTTTATTTATATTTAAACACAAAATCTGTGCTTTACTTTTACAAAACTCGAATTTGAACTAAAAGTTTAAGGCCGGGTTCACACTGGCACTTGCACAAGCACAAGCACAAGCACAAGCACAAGCACAAGCACAGGCACAAGCACAAGCACAGCCGGTTCACACTGCAGAAAATTCTGCACAAGCACAAGCACAAGCACAAGCACAACGCTTGTTCAAAAATTTTATCTTTTGCACAAGCACAGCCATTCAGCGTAGAGATTTTGTAGCTGTCAGTTTGGGTATAGTCATAAATGGCGCAAAATTAAATTAAATTAAATTAAAAGTGTTATTTTTCGGAGTAACCCTTGTCGAAATGGATCTTCCTATTTACTGAAGAATGTATTGCGTTCATTTTCTCTTTCTTTCTTTGAATTTTAGTTTAGTTTCATCTTTAAAATCAAATTGCGTTTTAGCTTTATTTTTGCCCATTTTTATGGTTTATTTTCTTTCTTCGATAAAATAGTACGAGAAAGTTTCGAAACTGCGAACATTTTAGCCCAAAATGTCGAAACGATAACGAAACTTCTGACTAGAAAAGACGTTACACTGGCGCGCTTTAATTTTATTGGCTGGGCTTGTGCAAGTTCCAGTGTGATGTGAACGCCTAGGCGTTGTGCTTGTGCTTGTGCTTATGCTTGTGCTTGTGCCTGTGCTTGTGCTTGTGCAAGTGCCAGTATGAATCCGGCCTAAATGCGCGCTCGTTGCTGTGGTGGCTTCTGATTGGCTGTTTGGTGCAAATTTGCCTTGAGTTTGGTGCAATTTGGTTTGGTGATTGTTTGGTCGTGTGAATGCAAAGTTTGGTGGAAATTTGGACCAAACCTTTAGTTTGGAGCAAGTTTGGTTTGGCGTAAGTTTGGTGCAAGTTTGTTCGTGTAAACTGGCCTTTAGTCTATTCGGTTGGTGACCGTGAGCTAACCTCATCGATTCACTTTTCGTCAGACTTTTGTTTTTACGCGGCCCCCTAACTATTAATATAAATTTCACCATTGATTAATATTGTCGTGGTATTTTTATTTCATTCCCTGTCAAATTTGAATTTTGATCGGCTTTGACAAAAACCAATTTTTCAAAATCATGCTTGAGATTCTGATACATCATGTAACATTCTAACTACATACCATGCTGATAGCTGAACTTTTTAACTAACCAACTAACTAACTAGTAAGTCCCGTGGAAAGTGGTCGAGTGGTATGATGCTAGCTTCGTGAGCAATGCGTCTGGGGTCTGAGTTCCAGATGAGATACATACGAGTGAGGTGTTTCTATATTTTTCCTTTCAAAGTCGTTAGATTTTGTCTATTCTTTTCTATCATTTTTTTCTGTTTGAGAGACTTTGGAGCTACTCAGCAGTAAATGGGATCGAATACCGACACGTCCCATTATTAATTTTTTCTTAAATTATCAGTTTCCGACATTGAAAATGATAGCTTTTTAGTTCAACCATGTGCAAAAGATAATAAGAATGTCTAGTTCATTTATACCTGTAAATGAAGAAGCATTGGCATAATTTAGACTGCGAGCCGTATTGGCAAGAAGTGCCCGGATTTGGATGTCTATACGTGCCGCAGAGATTCGGTAGAGTCAAATATGAGACTATCCGGCATATATGCCGTCATTTCGACGCTGAACCGGTGGTTGCCTGGGACAAACTCACACAATCATGGGTTATGGAGTTTGCCAAACAGTAAGGCCTGAACGGGCCGCGTATATACTATATTCAGATTCTCGATTTCCTATGTAATTTGTAATTTCCTATGTGATTATAGTAGAGAAGCTAAATGTGAACCGGCCCAAATAGTGGATCACCAGCTCTTTTAAACCGGAATAACTTCGCCGTGGCTAATTAATTGACCATGTTTTTTACACCAAAAGATACAGGGAATTTAATTGCCCACACGGGTTTTCATTCTTAAAATATTATTCAGTTGGATACGAGAAATAGTTAATCGAAAACACGTACTCAAGAAAACCGTTTTGTCCGACCGATAATGCTGCTCGTCCAAATTTGAAAAAAGGTCATTTTTGAAAAAAATTCAACTGTAACATATAATCATTTTTACCATATATGGGTAAAAAAGCTGCTGAGTTTACTAGTTGCATTTATTTTGCTTAGAATTTACTGCAATTTTCAGTATACAAAAATTTTTGATTTTTTTAAATGACTCCAAAAGTGAACCAATTAGTTTTTTTGGTTCAAGTTTTTTGGCCAAAATGGAGAAATAACGTTGAAATTCTTCAGTGAAAACTTCTTAGTGATTACAGTGCGGTAATTTTTGTTCCTTCTAGAGAAGGAACTATTGTTTTGATCCATAGTTGTTGCAGTGCAAAACACTGCTGCACACACTGGATCGCCTATATGTTTTGTGTGTAAATCCAGCTTGGTGCTCCCTGCTTTATTTTTGTCTGCGTATATGCAAGTACGTAATCAATCAATCAATCAATAATTGATGGTGTGTTGTAATAGTGGACAGTTGTAACAATTTCGCAGCCTCGGCACCGGAATGTTTCACCAGCAGTATTTAAGTGATCCTGAAAAACACTGTTTATCGCTTCTTAGAGCTGATGAGCTCAGATCAAAGCGTAACATTTGAGCCTAATGGCTAGATTCAGCGGGATGCTTAACATCCTGCAGCATTGTTTTTGTACGTTGTTAAATTAGTCTAGGTCATAGAGTACATAGGATACGCAGTGTAGATAAAAATTAGCCAGGTAGTGATAGTGATAGTTTAGCCCACACTACGTATGGAACAGAGTAGGTAGGTAGAATAATAAGGTAAACACCGGGGAAGGAACCTTGCCCCTTTTGGGGGCTACTTGTTTACTTTAGTTGGGCAAATTTCTGTGTAACATATTGCAAAATTAGTGATTTTTAATAAAAACTTCCTCTGTAAAAGTGCCCATGTTGTACCTGACCTCAAAAAGTTTTTATGGCACCTCGTAAGAAGTATTTTATATCACTGACTTTACTTACTTTTGAACTCTCTCGTTATTTCGTTTTCATACCTTCTGAGTTCAACAGGACGCCAAAATTGGCACTGGTTCAACCATGGGACCCCAACAGTTCACTTTAGGACCCGCTCCCAAATGTGAACCAAAGACAGATTTTAATTATGTTTTGGGCTGTATCTTTGGAAATAATAAACGCTGGAACACGACTTTCACTATAGAGCACACTAGATAGTTACAGCTACGCTTTTTTTCAGTTGACATTTCTTTCGTTTTCTTTTTTGTTTTCGTTTCCCTTTCGTTTTCCTTCAACTTCTTACTTTTTTTCGTTTTCGTTTTCTTTAGCTGGCAATTTTTGACAGCTTGCCCAGCATGCCCTTTGGAGCCGACAAAGGGTCTAGTAGCAGCTGAGGTCAAGCACAAGTGCACTCCAAAACTTTTTCAAAAGGGGTGCCGTCAAATAGGTGTTAAATATTTATTAAATGATGAGTTACTTTTCAGTGTCACTTATACATTGTACAAAATTTTTGTCTGCTAAGTCGACTTTACAGATTTTATAAATTACGTCAATTTTCAGGTTCGAAATTTAGATTTTTGACTCTTACTTTTTGTACTAATCTAAATCTTATAGTGCAAACTTTTTGTCAGAGTGTCAGTTTTGTATCAATTTGTGCTAATTTATTACTTTGATTTTATTTCAATGTACGGTTAATTTTGCAAAACAATATATATATATATATATATATATATATATATATATATATATATATATATATATATATATATATATATATATATATATATATATATATATATATATATATATATATATATATATATATATATATATATATATATATATATATATATATATATATATATATATATATATATATATATATATATATATAAAAAAAATATATAGAAAAAAAAACTAAAAAAATAACAACTAGGTAACTAAAGTCTACTTAAAAGTTACACCCCCTGCCACGTAAATATTTGAATAAACAAGCTGCATGCAGCTGCTTTCATTTGTCTACTGCTCAAATTTTTCATAACTTTGTTGCGCTAGCCGAAAAAGTTGGCTTCGCTTCAATTCACTTTCGTTTTCGTTTTCTTTTTCGTTTCGTTTTCGTTCATTTTAGTGTCTACTGAAAAAAAGTAGTTAAAGTGCTGACAAAATTTTGTGCTAAATACCCTAGTTTAACTTGAGATATTTGGGTTTCAGTCTGACCGTTGCAAAGCCAAAAAAGTAGGTGGTTCACATTACGCTCCTCTACTATATATTAGTGACTAACAAGCTTACTTACAGTCGGTTTGAAATGAAATTGGATTCTCGACGTCGGGATTAGTGATAAAATCGGACGCGTCAGATGATGTCATCCGAAGCGTCGGGTGATGTCAACCGACGCCCTCGGTTATGCAGTCCGACGCCTAGAGTTTTGCCAGTCAGTAATTAATTAGCTGTCAAAGTTCAGTCCTCAATTTTGAATAGGGGAGGCTGCTTCAGTGCAAATGATGAATACTACCTTATTTTGTTGTTTAGTATCTTTAACTAATAAAAATCAAAATTCAGTAGGTAAAATTGCCTTGTATTTCAAATACACATCTATTAATCAACACATGAAAATGAACTATAAAAATTTTGCATAACTCGTTGAGGAGTCACCCTCATAAATTTTTCCTGCAAGCTCTCCAATTTCTAACTCTATGATGCAATCCGACGCCCAGCCAGGCCCGTCGGATGATGTCATCCGACGGCCTCGGTGATGAAACCCGACGCGTCGGATAATGTCATCCGACGCGATGGATGCTGCAATCCGACGCGTCGGATGAAAAAATGGTGTCGGGCAAATCCATTTTCATTTGAAAACGACTGTATTATGTAATAAGGTTTTCTTTTAAGAAAACTTGCAAACTATTTCTTACTACACTCTAAGGTACAAGACGAGGCAACTAAACTCGACGAAATCCAACTAATGGCATGTAGCAAGACGACAGGTGCAAACTTTGCGAAAGTGATAAAAGTGGCGGACAACATTTGCATATAATTGCTGTTTGCTATTGTTTAGATACTGTTACAGCCACAGTACGAATCTGGCATGTAAATACTGGATGAAAATGCACACCAGACCTGAATATTGGCCAAGTACAGTGATTTTTAAAGTCTAAAATAGATTCTTATACTGCCATGGAAAATTTTCTAATTATATATATAGTTTGTGTTAATACAGTCAAGATTTAAAGACAATTCGGGAAGACATTTTTTGTGGAATTTTTTAAGTTGTTTTTTAAGTTTTTAATCGAAATTTATTGCATACTTATGTGTATTTTGCTTAGCGTTTCATTTGTTTAATTGCTTGTTTATTTCCTTTTATCACTATGAATTTCAGATTATTGGTCGCTTACTCATAATTTGTGTCATAATTATGATATGAGTGTCTACAAGTGGGCACCCGGCGAACCAAATAACAATCTGACGGGTGGGAACACGTGTATTGTCTACATCGCAGGCCAAGAAGGGTTCACGGACGTTGGTTGCGCTGTAGAAAAAGCAACGCCCTTGTGTATGAAACCATTCTTTACGCTGGAGGATCCGACGCAGACGTGTGGTTAGTTTACTGAATCAACTTTGTTCTGTGCACTGTGGACAGATGTCGCGTGTAAGCGTACAGTATACACAGTACCGTTATTTTAATAATTAATATTAATATTAAAAGTCGCTATTTAGAATACTTACAATTTCAATAATTTTATTAATATTGAATTCAAAATAATTTGGAAATTATGTTTATATTAATAATTTATTAAAAATATTCTGAGACTTCTGTTTTTATTAATAGTTTATTAAAAATGAAATCCCAATATTAAAGTAACGGTAGTATACAGACATCAAACTTTCAAGTCTGTCAATATTTTTATGCTCACCGTATAGTACCCCTCTAACCACCCCTTTATTTTGAGAAACTTATGGTATTGTGAAAATAAGCTGACATGCGTATGTACGTTTCCACATAGGATAAAGTAACTCTTTTCAACCGGTAACAAGGGAGATCAGGATCAGGATGCACTAGATGGCGGGCATAATTGGCGCGCTAAGCTCATTTGCATATTCGCTCATGATACTGCATTTAGAGCGCATGTTCGTTCAGTCGGTGTGAGTGCCTGTGGCGTTTCATTCTTTTCTTCAAATTCTTCTTTCTTTCAGAACTTAACTTTCAGAACTTTTGCACTTAACCCTTTACTGGATTAGCGACCTTGTGAGGTCCACTGTCTTATTGGCTCGCTAGTTTATAACGTGTTTATATTATCCAATCAATGGAATAATAACGCGACATGTACTGGATTTGTTGCGCCAAAATCGTGGCTATATTCACAAGGTACCGCAAGATTAATCACTTTTGCCAAATTGGACCAGTAAATACCAATGATAAATGCACAAATACGTAGTCAATATTTTTAATGTGTTTTTTGTAATTATTTCAAGTCACGCCAGTACTACCCAGCTCAGCTGGGGCTCGTCCCTGGCCGGCGATGAAAACAACCCAACGTCCTCCTCCTTCAAGACTGCCGTCGATAACAACTACTACTGCGGTCACAACAGAAACCCAAGTAGCTGCAGAAACAAGTGAAGGTAAGCTGAAAATCATTTGTACTTAATTGTACCGTTGTTCTAATAGTGTTTTGGAATTTTAGTATTAATATAAATATAAATACATAGAAGCCCTGATAATCTTTTAATATATGTATTATTATTATTAATAAAACTATAACTGTAATTTGAGCTCGGCTAAACAATGCAAATGCACAATTTTCAGTTTAACATACAAAACACTACCTGTCATTGACAAAATTGGCAGGGTAATGACTTCCTATTATAATAATAAAGAACTATTAACAGTACTATTAAAAATTGACTTTTTTAATAATAATAGTGCCACTTTTAATATAAATAGTGTACCCAACTTATTTTTATTAGAATATTAAGATGAACAGAGAGGTTTGGTACAAATATGTACTATTTATCATTGTCGAAAACACTTTTACAGTTTTTGTGGTGAACATTGCATTTTTGGGCTGATTCTAATTCTTGGGAGTCCTAACGACTAAATTTAGTGTTTTCTGTCATTTGTTCCGCAGTCTGGAATAACACACTAACTACGGTTACTGCTGTTGTCTGCGTTTACAATTATCTGCGTAAGCGTGTATCTGTGTACAAGCTAAGTGTCCTTGCAACTGTTTACACAGATACTAACCGGGTTTTTTGGTACACATTAGTAAAACCGTGTAAACGGTTACACTGTTACTAAACGCTAAATGGGTTGATTTGTCCTATTCGCCCACGCTGGCTCCAGAAGAGTGGCATACTCGTCTTATTATGTGCAGTTGGTTTTTACTTAACCAGTTAATCAATAAAACTGAAAATTATTAAATTAATAAACTAAATCAACAATAATTTTACAATTTTAGACTGCCCAGACAACACTTGGGAGGTAATTCCTGACCTGGGTTGTTTAAAGTTTAGAGATCCCCGAAAAACAGTAGATTTTGACGAAGCAGAACTGTTGTGCGAAGAATACAAGCTGACGTTTAATGACCCAACCATTGACTTGCCAGCGCCCAGAGACAGAAGTGATCTGGAAAAGATAATAGAATTTGTTAAAAGGTATGCTGAGTTTTGGGTTCGAGTGAAAGAAAGTGGATATTTGCGCAAGTCTACGTCGAGAATGCTAACCACTATACCTCCAAGTCTCATAGGCCCTAATTCTTATTACAACAGAGTAATCGTGACATGATAACAAGCATGCCCCAAAAGGGGCAAGGTTCCTTCGTTGAGTGAAAGGTCCGCTTATTTGACGCCTTGCGTGCATTTTTATGCATATGTAGATAGAAAGTACTAACGCCTGTGTACAGAATGTTTTTTTATCTAGCTTCAGCGTTTAGGTGATGAATTCACATTCTAAATTTAACAATTCAACAAGTCCCAGACCCACCCAAAAAGATACCATTCGGGAGGTCGAGCCCTTAAAGTATAACAATTTTTGTACTAACGCTTTCACGGACTCAACCGCGCTCGTCGATGCTAAACTAGGTAGGAAAACTGACATCAATCTAGACAGTCACGTGATTAGCATGTTTTGACATTGTTTAGACCCGACTTTTATGCGTTGCCATGTTTAATTTGTCATAGTTTTGTTTGTTGCATGTGTAACTTTTTCAGAATCCAATCTTGCTGCAAACACGGAGCTTGGCTGAAAATCAAAGGAGGCAAAAATGGTATACTTTTTTATTTTTTATTTATAAAATAATACGCATTTGGGCTTGGCAGCGAACTGTTTCAACGTACTTGAGCTATCGAGTTTATTGGAGCAGTGCGGCATTTAAAGTGTTTGGCACTTTTCTGTGAAAACGTTCCTTTAATTGTTATGATTATGATGGTTCAAGTCACATTGTGAAGTTAGATAAGTGCTTGCCCAGGGATTAACGATAGCTCAGCATTGGCGCAGCAGCAGAATCAATGGGTGGTTCAGTGCACCCTTGATTCCTTCTGATGTTGATGCTGTCTTTCTTTCAGTATGAATTCCCATTTCTTTTTTGCCAACATAACGCATGAGCATAAGCTTGAAAATTTAGTATGGTGCATTTAGTATTTATTATTGATTCTTAATATCAATCTATATGCACTGCATGATGTTTGATGTGATGCTGAAGTTAAGTTTTACAACTGTCTGTATTAAAACTATACATCTCCTGCTTCAATAATTTAAACGTTTTTATTATCTAAAAAAACGAAAAAAAAAGAAAAAACTTCACTAAGCCAAGCAAATTATATCAAATTGAAAAAATGTGAATAAAATGACCGTTTGCTTTCGGAAAGTTTTCTTCAGCCTAGTTCAGTTGTGCGGAACTGTCCGTAGTTGTCCGTGTCCGAGTCCGTGTCCCTGTCCGGAAGTAGGGATGTTTAAGTTACAGAATTTCAAATCAGTTAAGTTATCTGCGCAAAAATTAAATCAGTTAAGTTATCAGTTAAGTTAAGCAAAACTAAATCAGTTAAGTTATCAGTTAAGTTAACTTAACTGATAACTGATAACTTTAACTGATTTTAATTTCAGTTACATGGTAAAATCTTGGAAAAGTTCGAATCCAAAATTTTCACTCAAAATTCACTTTTTTAAGTTTTTTAAAATTTATAAATTATATTAATGTCTATAAGTTAGATTTATAACAGTTGTGAGCAATTTTATTAACATGTACGTGCTGCTTTGATTCCTCTAGGTAGGCTAGGTACCATACTACCCGGGCTAATTTCTAGTGCGCTCCAGCCTCCAACTGTATGAAAATTTGCTCATAAATATTTATTTTTTTCGAAAAGTTGATTAACGAACACCTCCGATTCTCAGAACCAGATTTCAACCAGAGTTAAGAATTATTGATGCTACGTGCTATTATTTTTTAAAATATCTAAAGTACCTCAGGGTGCCCTCAGCCCACAGCAAATATCGTAAATTTTGCAAACAAAATCATAGTATCGAGTGACACAGTAACGACGTAATCTCACGTTGTTGGCGTAGATAAAAGTTTGCCACAATCAGATGGTTAATAATTTTTTCTGGAACCCTTTGGATGACCCAACGTGTCCCGTTTGGGTCTGTATTTTGAAGGATAATAATGTACAATGTATCAACCGCACTACAAAACTGAAAAAAGGGTGCCATATTCCTTTCATTATATATGATATATGCGATCTGTAGTCAAAATACATAGACAAATTGAAACGTGCACATTCAATGGAAGCATTATGTCCGGTACGTGATATGTTTGCCTTCAGTATTTCGCGTGACATTCCCACAGCAGAACTGAAATTCCTTAAATCAGTTACCATGTTTGTCGCGAATGCGAGACTGGTTAAATATAAACTCGAACTTAAACACAGTTTTTACAAGTACAATCTATTACTGTAATAAAAACATGTGATATCCTGTCGGTCTTTAATCTTCAAAATATGGTAGCAGAGAACATATAAACGATTCTGTGGACATCAACCTTTGATCCCATAATTCACAATGACAGCTGCTTTTCAAAGAAACAAAAACGCGTTTAAGCGCAATTTTCAAAGTGCTACACAAAGAACGAATGAAATTTTAACTCAGGATTTGCAGTTTACTGAAAATTTTGACGACATTTTGGAATCAACTGAAAGCTGTATTGCTGAAATGGAACAATGTCTTAAGTCTATGTCCTAAGCCTAATTTCAATAAACTAAGTAATCAAATTGATTTAATGGATGAGCAACCAAGTGAACACGAAATTGAGGAAGTCAATGATTTCACTGGGTCAGTCGGACTAATTTTAGCAAAACTTTCAGCCAGACGTAGTAGAATTATGCGACTACAAAGTCAAAGCTGTATGCCATCGGCGGGGGAAGGCGATTTTGCTGCTAATTTTAATGAACTTTTGGTTTTGCAAAAAGAACAATTGGATAAACGAGGAGTGACTGAGGAGGCGCTAGATTTAGAGCGTCAACGTCTCGAACTGGAACGGGAAAAAATCCAGTTAGAGCGCATGCGACACGAGCGAAATGTGTCTCCGCGAGACTGTGACGTGGGAACTAATGGGACCAGTGGGTCGGCAAAGTTACCGAAACTGGACATTCCCCATTTCCGCTTTCCCCCATTTCAGAATGGACGATGACCTAGAAAAACATTTCCGCTCATTGTCCGCGCTAGGTGAAGACACTAATCACCGTCATTTTGTGTCTTTGGTCAAGTCAAAGTTACCCAAAGATGTACTAACACGACTTGAAGAACAAAATGAAGGTAAAGAGTGGACAGCAGACATACTTCGTGATAGTATTCGTAAATATTTAAACGCTAAAGAGGCGGCAGACCGCCAAGGGGCAAAAATACCTGAGAAGTATTTCACTACAAACCAACAAGTCCCAAGTTCAAGTCAGAAACTGAAACCATATAAGTCTACTGCCGAAGCTTTGGTTAGCTACAGTCAAGGTCCTAAGGGATGCATATTTTGCAAAGGTGAACATTGGAATGACGAATGTCAAAAATTTAAGACGGTGTTTGCAAGAAAGGCTCAAGTAAAGGGTTCGTGTTTTGTTTGTTTGCGTAACACTCACCAAGCAAAAGAGTGTGAGGTGAAACGAAAGTGTTACCACTGCAGTACAGTCGGTCACCATAGAAGTTTGTGTCCGAAAAGATTTTCTGGTGAGACCAATGAAGTGTCTCATTTTGCTTCTGAAAACTCTCCTGAACCCGAAGCTTCAGATTCAGCGCTGCTTGTAACAGGTGAAACAGTTATGCTACAAACTGCATTGGCTAAAGTGTCGAGTGCCAATCAGTGTGCCGAAGTGCGACTGCTATTAGATAGCGGTAGTCAAAGAAGTTATATTACCAAGACTCTTGCAAAAAAATTAGAGTTGAAAAGTGTGAAAAAGGAAACTTTATCATTGATCACATTTGGTTCAGAAAAACCGAAAACGTTGCAAACGTCTGCGGCAGAAGTCTCGATCAACCTCAAAGATGGTTCCACGAAAACCATTACAGTCAATATAGTAGATACTATCACAGGAAAAATAAGACGCGTACCCGTTCCTGAATTGAAAAACTTACCAACTGAAGACCTAAAATTCGCAGATGCAGTACCAGCGAGCGGTTCCGAATATTCAGATATTCACCCACTCATAGGCGCCGATTACTATTTGGAATTTGTACTAGCCGAGCGAATTTTAGTCAGTTCCGGACTGTTTTTGCTAAATTCTCGCCTGGGATGGGTCGTTACCGGTAGAATTAGTGCGGATGATGAGCCGACTTGTACACACAGTGCTCTTTTTGTGTCCAGTCATCCGAAAAAAGCGATTCCAGCACTCGCGTTTGTTTCCCATGTCGATAAAGCTTTGCAAACGGATACTCCTGTGTCTGAATTTTGGTCTCTAGAAACAATTGGCATCAACGACAAACCAGAAGATGTCGACGACGATGAGGCCTTACAAGGTTTTTTGGACTCGATTCGATTTCGTGATGGGCGCTATTATGTGACGTGGCCTTGGGAAAGCGAAGTTCAAGGATTACCAACGAATAAAGTACTAGCACTAGGGCGTCTGCGATCGTTGATTCACAGATTCAAGTGTGAACCAACCCTACTAGATAAATATAACGATATCATCCAAGATCAGTGTAAGAAGGGTATCATAGAACCAGTTTTAGAATCGAATAATGAAAGAAATCGAGTCCACTACATACCGCACCATGCTGTGATTACCCCGCTGAAAACAACCACGAAGGTCCGCATCGTCTATGATGCATCAGCTAAGACAAAGAAAACAAACAAACGTCTAAATAAGTCCCTACATAGAGGGCCAGTAATTTTGGATAATCTTTGTGGTTTGTTAATGCGATTTCGACTACATCGGGTTGGACTTTTAGCAGATATCAAGAAAGCCTTTTTACAAGTGGGTCTGCAGGAAACAGATCGCGATGTCACTAGATTTATTTGGCTAAAAAATTGCAAAATTCCGGATTTTCAAAGTAATCTACAAGTTTATAGATTCTGTCGTGTACCTTTTGGAGTAATTTCAAGTCCATTTTTGCTAAGTGCTACAGTTGCTTATCATTTGGGAAAAATTGATAGTCCAGTCGCTCGCACTATAAAGAATAACATATATGTCGATAATATGGTAGCCGGTGCCGAATCTTTGGATCAAGCCTTGGCATTCTATGCGGAAGCAAAAGAAATTTTTAAAATGGCTTCAATGAACCTAAGAGAATGGACTACTAACAGCACAGATCTTCTGCAGTCTATTCCAGAAGAAGACAGAGTATTGGCTGAAAGGGTGAAGGTGCTGGGAATTTGCTGATATCTTTCTGAAGATATGTTTACTGTGACAGTTTCTCAGTCATTGCCAGATAAAACGAGTTTGACAAAGCGAGACATATTAAAGTATTTAGCTGGAATTTTTGATCCACTAGGCTTTTTTTGCCCAATTACAATTCCAGCCAGAGTGTTTTTGCAAAAACTGTGGCATGAAAAACTGAACTGGGACGACCAGCTACAGCCAGAGCAGCTGTTACAGTGGGACCATATTCTGGCTAACATGGAAGGATTGGAATCACAAAAGGTTCCTCGTTATATAGGACCACATCGGAGAGAAAATGGAAAGTTAGAATACGAGTTGTTGTGTTTTTGTGATGCATCTGGCAGCTCATATGCTGCTGTAGTGTATTTGAAAATGAGCTGTGGTACAGAATCTGTTGTTAATCTTGTATTTGCCAAATCTCGGGTTGCTCCTGCTCGTAAAGTCTCTATTCCGCGGCTAGAGCTTCTAGCTTTACTAATTGGTGTTCGAGCAACCAAATTTGTCAGCATGCACATGTGCCTGAAACTGAAAGGAACCACCATCTGGTCTGATTCAAAGTGTGCTTTAAGTTGGCTGAAATCTGGCAAAATCCTGCCTGTGTTCATCAAAAACAGAATTAGTCAGATCAAACAATCGCAAGCGACTTTCAGATTCATTTCTGGCTCAGAAAATCTAGCTGATCAAGCTACAAGAGGAAAGTGTGCAAAAGACATCGGCGAAGATTGGTGGCACGGTCCACCATGGTTACAAAGGAACAAATCAGAGTGGCCGACATGGAAATTTGTTGAAATAACAGATTCAGACATAAACAATGCAAATGTGCCAGAAAAGGTATTTTATGAAGTAGGACTCCCAACACTTGTCGCCGAGACAGAACAACCAACACCACTAGCTATCGAAATTGAACGGTATTCCTCGTTACGGAAACTACTTCGCATCACTGCATGGGCAGTTCGATTTGTACAAAAAGCCAGAAAACAAAGTGCTGAAATCGGTTCGCTAACGGCCAAGGAATTACAAAGAGCAAAGTTGCTTTGGGAAAAACATACACATCAGTCAAAGTTCTCTGATTTAACAATAGCTTTGAAAACAAACAAGTGCCATCCGTTGAAAAATAGTTTAAATGTTATCATGGATAAAGACGGAATTGTAAGATGTCAAGGCAGGTTTCCAAATACAACGACTACAGAAATTTTTCCGAAACTACTGCCTAGAAAAACAGCCTACACACAAATGCTTATCATGGACATTCATCAACGACAGTATCATACCGGCGTAACACATACACTATCACAATTGCGAAAGGAGTACTGGATTGTGAAAGGTAGAACCGAAGTACGGTATACTATCGGACGGTGCCTGACATGCAAAAGACATGAAGGTGGTCCATATGCACTTCCAAACATGGCTCCATTACCGCCATCAAGAACAACTGTGGAATCACCATTCACTCACATAGGGCTAGATTACTTTGGGCCTTTGTATGTCAAAGTTGTCAACTCTTCGACTAAAACGTGGGCTTGCATATATACTTGCTTGACGACAAGAGCCATTCATCTCGAAGTTATTGATGATATGTCTACCAATGAATTTTTACTGGCATTCAGCCGGTTTTCGTCTCGTCGTGGTGTTCCAACATCTAGTGTATCCGACAACGCCCCACAATTTAAGTCTGCCAAAAAACTACTAGAAAAGGAATGGCGCAAGATCATTACTAGCGATGATGTTCATAATCACGTTAGTGACCAAGGTATTACCTGGCAATTCATTGTAGAATTCGCGCCTTGGTCTGGAGGATGTTATGAGCGTTTGATAGGTTTAGTGAAGCGCAGTTTACGAAAATCTATTGGGCAGTTGCTTTTAACGCGAAATCAATTGGAAACTTTATTAACCGAAATAGAAGCTGTCATCAATTCTCGCCCATTAGCATATATCGATGACGACACACCTGGCAGTCAACTGATTCTGACGCCAGCTCATTTCCTTTCATTGAACCCAAACACCTTGCCAAGCTACAAGCCTTCTAGCTATGACAAAAAACGGACTTCAGATTTAATGGAAATTTGGAAACGAGGACAGCAACATCTGAGTAATTTCTGGAAGGTTTGGCAGGATGAATATTTTCAAAGTCTGCGAGAGCGTGGACAATTTCAGCACAAACAAGGTCGGATAAAAACAACGACAGAGCCAAAAACTGGTGACATCGTTCTGGTCAAAGAAAAGCAACCTAGGCTTGCGTGGCAAATCGGAAAAATTGAGTCCCCTAACAAAGGACGAGATGGAAAAATACGATCTGCTACTGTACGCCTGTCAAGTAAAAGACTTATAACGCGTCCAGTCAACCTTCTCTTTCCACTAGAATGCTCTCCTAAAAAATAGCAGTAACTGTTAAGTATTAACTCGCGCCGTTTCGGAGTGTCGCGAATGCGAAACTGGTTAAATATAAACTCGAACTTAGACACAGTTTTTACAAGTACAATCTATTACTGTAATAAAAACATGTGATGTTCTGTCGGTCTTTAATCTTCAAAATATAGTTAGTTACACGCTGAACTGAATTTTTATTTTCAGTTATGCGCTTAACTGAAAATAAAATCAGTTTTGACGCATCACTGAAAATAAAATCAGTTAACTGATTTAAATCAGTTTTTGGTGTCCAAATCAGTTAAGTTATCAGTTAAAGTTAAGGCTGAAAATAATTTCAGTTAAAATTAAAGTTAAAGTTAGCTCCGAGAAATTAAATCAGTTAAGTTATCAGTTAACTTTAACTGATAACTTTTTTAAAAAAAGTTATCAGTTATCAGTTAACTGAAATATCCCTATCCGGAAGGTTGTCCGTAACATTTGTCCGTGTCCGTGTCCGTCAGCAGCATTAATTCATACTTATACGGACACTCTACGGACAGTGCGTATGCATATAAAATAGCACTAACACCGTGCATACTGTGCTGCAGACGAGTGTGAATGCAAGTTTTAAAAAATCAGTAAAAACGTTCTGCACACATAAACAGCAAGCTGTTGAGCTAAAATTACGACAAATTTCACATTATTTTACTATGCGCGGAGGAATTTAATCTTCACGCACGTAACGTGACTATAAAGGCTACAAACTGATTGGTTAATTCCTTACGGACACAGACAAAAGTTGAATCGAATTCAACTTGACTTCCGGACATCCGGACAGCCCTTACGGACAACTATGAACCGGGCTTTAGACGTACTTTAACTACGTTCTATCCACACTTGTTAGACATACTTCACAATTGCAGAAGGTTGGAAAGTGCCTTTGCCAAACTGTGGCTACTACGACGATGAAGATTTGTTGTTTGCCAAAGGGGAGCCAAACAATCTCCATGGAAGTGAAAAGTGTCTTGAAATCCATACGTCGGCACAAGTCAATGATATCAACTGTTTTGATGGAAGGAGGAACTCTGCCTTGTGTTTTAAACCCTTTTTCCGTTACGACACTGATCTGTGCAGTTAGTTCTGACTGCTTTTTTTGTTTTGCAAGTTTTTGATACTTTTTTGAAAAATATATAACACCACTTTATTCAAGTCTTACATTTTAGCAAATTTACATTTTATTCCTATTTGATAAAATATGCAAGAAAAACCTGTAGTTTTCGGGAATTAAAATTTTTATCCAGATTGTTTCTATATTTTTTCTGAAAAAGTTAAAGTGTTCTAACAGTCATACATAAAAGTCATATGTTTATGAAATTGAATAATGGTATAAAATGAGGCATTGTTAATGTAAAATGTTTGTTCTGTTGAATTGTTATTTTAGCCAATACACCACGCCCTACGCTTATACCTGGAAGAATACAGAACCCCGGTACGTGAGAAACTCAGAATAAAACTCTTACAGAGTTTTCGCTATAAAACTATTTCTAGATATCAAGAGTACAGAGCGTAGCTGCACTACAGTATACACTACAGCTGTAGCTACTATCACGCCATCTGTTTTCTCTTAGTGTTCAACATATTTTGGTCAGACTTTAATTTAGTAGTTAATATTCTAGCGTTATGCAATGCGATTAACTCCCATCATTAACAGGAAACCTAGGTTTTCAATAGTGTCACTGTTGTATCATTTTTTCATTATTTATCATTAATTTTTTCAACTTTTTGGTTCAGCCTCAATTACATTAATTATGCTACATAGTTCATAATATATGCTTATTTAACCGGAAATTTGTGAGAAACAAAAAGTTAGGAAAAACTTTACGTTAAAAAATTAAAGCAAAACTGCATGATAATATAACACAAATCATATATCTTAGCTTAATATACATTGTCAGATTAAGGGAGAAATATTTGATAAGATAGTGACGATTTTGATTACATTATGTATTAATTTATATTAATTGTATTAATTTTGAATTTTAATAAAACTAAAATTTAATTATAACACATTTAACTTCAGAGAACTGTCTTGACAAGCAAAAAGTGGAAAACGGTCACATCAACAACCCGAAAGGAGATTACGCCGTGCTGAAGTGCGACAGTGGCTACAAGTTGGATGGTGATTTTTTGGTGGCATGCGATAAGATGGGACGCATCACTTCTGGAAGCAGATGCGTTGCTAAAAGTAATTTAAGCTAAAGTTGAGAGAACGAAACATGTGATTTCATTACAAAAAGATTAGATTTTGACTATCAAGAGTATATATCACTAAATTTTAAATTTATATTTCAAATTAAGAGATTTTTTCACAATTATAATGATAATTTTGAAAAACTGCATATCAGCTTCTTAAAACGCCTCAATGTAAAAGTCCACGTCCAATGTTACTTCCGTTAGTTTTGGTTTTCGTTAACTGACTCCGGAGTCAGAGTCAGTGACTACGGAATAAGCATCACTTTAGTCGTCACCAAGACAATATGCTACACGCATACACGTGTGCAAGCGTAGTTTTGAAGCCCTTTAAAAAGTAGTGATGACTAGTGTGATGCTGATTCCGAAGTCACTGACTCTGACTCCGAAGTCATTTGATAAATAACAAAACTACCGGAAGTAAATTGGACCTATGACGTCAATAATTTAACTGCAGTCACTGACTGCAAAATGAAGTCAGTGACGCTGACTCCGGAATCATATGATGTTGATTTTGAGCTGTACTGTAGCAGGCTGTCGCACAAGTCAAGCCAGTGAATAAGTAATAACAAGAGTACATAATAGGAAGAGTATGACACTCTCCCTATTATGCCTAGCAGCGCGCGTCCAATGCGGAGCGCGAAATAGGCCGTTTATGTACGGTTTTGAGGGGGGGGGTACCCCTACCTCGACTGAAGACCGGGTACTGAACTGAGGGGGGGTACCCCCCCTCAGTTGAGTACGGGGTATCGTTTTGAGGGGGGAACCCCCCCTCAGTTGAGTACGGGGTCTTCAGTTGAGGGGGGGAGTACCCCCCCCCCCCTGAAAACCGTACATAAACGAGCTATTTCGCGCTCCGCATTGGATGTACGCCGGAAGGCATAATAGGAAGAGTGTCATACTCTTCCTATTATGTACTCTTGGTAATAAGTAATAAGTGAGAAAAATTTTATGTCAAACTTTAGCTCATTAGAGCGTAAGTGTGCGTATAAGGCTCGATTCAGACTTACAGCCGTATGTCTGTTTATCTGGTCAAACTACGAAGACATTACGTCACAATCTGGTCTTGCAGACTGTTAGTGGCGTGATTATTTTAGCCGGCTATACGGACATACGGCTGTAAGTATGAATCGAAAATAAGTTAGCAATTATTGACTAATGTTTAGCTCTATTCATACTTACAGCCACATGTCCGTTCAAGCGGCAAAACTATAGTCCCGCCACTACATAATAGTGTATATGGCCATCGTTAATCAACCATTGCAGCTTGATAGATACAAAAAACATTATTGCCGATATTCACATTTGACAAAATTGAAACAGTGTTGGCAACACTTTTGTTTAGGCGAAGAAGAAATGAAGAAGAAATCTGGTGGAAGGAAAAAAGGAGCTGCTTGGTGGAAAATTGTAATTCCGATCCTATTGGTTGTACTTCTGTTCTTAAGTCTGCTATTGATGATGCTTCTGATGCGCCGCCGAAAGGCAAACCGAACAAAGGTCACGAAGGAAACTAAAAAAGACCTGGATTTCAAGAAAACAGGGTTTGATGACGAAAAAACGGCTAAAAGCTTGCGTAGTGAGAAAACTAAGAAAACTATTCCAGCAGCCGTAGATAGAAGCCAAAAAAGCGATATGTCCACATTGTCAAGCGGAAGAGAGAAAACTGGAAAAGAGATCAAGTCAGAGAGACAAGATGAAAAAACAGCCAAAAGTGAACTAAGGTATTTTTTAGTTTTCAGTCTTGCCGTTTGTAATTATTTTAAGGTAGTAGGAGATTTAGTGAATTAAACCTGAAGTTTATAATTTGTTTGTATTGCTTTAGAACACAAAAGTAGCAAACGTGCTACATAGTTAGGGTCGATTCATGCTTATCACCCAGTGTCCGCTCAGCCGGCAAAATTACAAAATAATCACGCCATTAATACAGTGCGTAGCGATCAGGGGACATGAGTTTGTCGTTTGACTCCAACCCTGTATTTGCTACATTATAGAACGCGTGTCTAATGAAATGAAAATTGCTTAATTGTTTATTTCAGACCAACGAAAATTGTTATGATGACTAAGTCAGATCAGTCCGGCCTTAAAACTAAAAAGTGAAGGAACCTGTGAATCAGTGACTGAAAAGTTTTGGGATGGTTTTGCGCACTTGCTGGTTGTCTGTAACCTTTATTGCATTAAACTCATGTAATAAACTCATTAATTTTGCGCTAGCAATGGAAGCACTATAGGTATATACTTTACATGAACTAACAATGTGAAGAACAACTCACTAGGGAAAAGTAATGCGACTAACCCTTAACTGCATAGGGTGGGATTCACAAAGCCTGTTTAACTTAGACTCGGTCTAAGTCTTAGACTGCGTTTGAACGCAGTCTCCCTAAATCAGCGTGCAAAAAATTGCGTGATCGTAACGAATTCTGCACACAAATTTTCAAATATAGAGCGCGTTTTTCTAAAACATGATTCACAAAGGCAGTTTAACTTAAACGTAGTCTAAATCAGCCTGATTTTCTAATAGAAACTTAGACCTGCCTATACGGCCGTCCAAGCTATGTTTGAGTTAATTATCTTCGTTAACCGACATTTCAAAAACTTTTGAAGAGCCACCAGTACTTTACTTGGCTATGTCTAACTTATCATTTATGTTTCGGACTTATTTTTTGCAATTCTAGAAAACCATGTTAATCTGGCTAAATTGTTTTAAACGGTTAAAACTGTCTCATAAATTCATAAGTTGGACCCAGACATGGTTTAAGCTATGCAAAAGTTAGATAAAGCTAGATTTTGTCACGTTTCGTAAATGAGGTCGTAAATGATGCTACGGTAATTTTAACAGCTTAAAAATGCTTAAAATAGTGCTTTAAGGTCTATTTCAGTAATTTTCAGAACCCTAGACTAAACATAGCACTTTTTTTAAAAGTCCAAATGTTTTAATTTGTGTAAAAATGTTTAATTTGTGTAAAAATTAAGTAAAATTACCTAAATGCAACATTTAACAACTTAATGAGCAGGTACTTACACACAAAAACGCTTTGCTTATGTAAAAAAAACTATTTTCAGAGTTAAACGAGCGTTTAGTTAAACAAGGTCTAAACGGGGTCTGTGAATCAGACTTAGACTGCGTTTAAACGAGAGTTTAGCTAAACGCTCGTTACGAAATGTTCTAAGCGTCTGTACCATTGCAATAGAATAAGGTGATAGAACGATATAGAACAATCGTAATGAAAATACACACAAATTTCGTGAATCATGATTATCTTAGACCAACGTTTTAGACTGCGTTTAAACGCAGTCTAACTTACACTGCGTTTAAATGCGCTTTGTGAATCCCACCCATAATGTCGTATGAGAACAGCAGTGTTTCAAAATGGCACTATTTTACATTATGTAACCTGTCGGCGTAATGTTTCACAAAACTCGTCATTTCAGGTATGCCTTAGGTATCTGAGTGAAGCGAACCAATAGCTGAGTGGATAGGCGTACGCGTGACATTCGCGGCACAAAAACGGCGCAGGCACTTTCTGTGGTGACGTTGTCAAATCCCAGTCAAAGCTTGTACTTGGTATATATTCGAACAATCCATGCAGTAAATGGTTTTTTAAGGGTCGATTCATACTTACAGCCGTACATATGTCCGTTCAGCCGAAAAAATGTCGAAATAATGACGTCAGATGCGCTGGCTGATCCACTGCACTAGGCTGCTAGTGACGTCATTCTGAATCGAGCCTAAGGGTTTTTATAAATTCACACGCCATTAATGGTTAGAGTCAAAGGACTCTTTTGACCTCGCATAGGGTAACATCTAGCTGTGTGCAGCCTAAGGGTGAACATTCTTTGCCTGATTTATCGAAACAAAATGTTTGTCGTTGAAAATGTTCGTCGTTGAAATTGTTCGTCGTTGAAAATTTTGGATTGATCGAAACATATTGAACGACGAACATAACACTAAATTACAGGACAAAGTTCGTCGTTGAAAAACAATTGTTCGTCGTTGAAAAACAAATGTTCGTCGTTGAAAAAGCAAATGTTCGTCGTTGAAAATGCTTGTCGTTGAAAAACCAATGTTCGTCGGCCCTGGTCACTCATGCATGGACTGGCGGCAGGATTTTATATTGCCTAGGGTTAGTCATTTTTTGGCACACCTAAAAGTGTAATTGGGATACCGGGTAGGGATGTTTTCAGTTAACTGCTAACTGATTCATTTTCAGTTAAAGTTAAGCAGTTACAGTTAACTGATAATAACTGATAACTGAACTGCTCTGATTTTGAAAAGCAGTTAAAAGCTGATAACTTAACTGCACAATTCCTAAAAGCAGTTAACTTAACTGTAACTGAACTGCTTCGGTTGTAAAAAACTGATTGAAATCAGTTAACTGATATTCTTTTCAGTTACATGCAATAACTGAAAA
Organism: Trissonchulus sp. WLG1_4; assembly: GCA_030248245.1. Classification (NCBI taxonomy): domain Eukaryota; kingdom Metazoa; phylum Nematoda; class Enoplea; order Enoplida; family Ironidae; genus Trissonchulus; species Trissonchulus sp. WLG1_4. The sequence goes on along the minus strand of JASANF010002586.1, from coordinate 9,857 downwards.
TCATTTTCAGTTATGCGTCGAAACATGCATAAAATCCTTTGTGGCGTTCTGCTTGTTTACTTTTTGCAATGATTTTCAAGTTTGGTAGGAGTTCAATTTTAATTAAGTTTTAGTTATGGTTTTGGTACAACGTTGGATTTTAGTTTAGTTTTAGTTATAGTTTTGGTATAACTGCTAAAAATTAGTTTTTACAACTAGTTTTAGTTTTAGTTATGGTACACCAGAACAACACTAATTAAGACCTCATATACAAATGATTAGATCAATATTTCACAATTGCAGGTGACCAAAATTTGTCCTTGTTTCCCTCCTGTGTCCCTGAGGACAAGTATAGCTAGGCTAGTATACCTTAGCTCAACAGTCTAAAAAGTCCTAAACTCTTAAGCAGGCTGCAAAAAAAGTAAAAAAAGACTGCAAAATTACTGCACAAAAGACACTGAAATCATTTTGTAGAACACGAACTACTGAATGAAAGTTACAAGTGGTCAGTTTAGTAGTCAAAATCTGGAGATGTAGTCAACATTATTGCTTTGCTTCAAATGTGACAATTCTGGTGTATTTTCATTTGACGTCTTACATCCCGATGGTGAGTTTTAAAATTTAAGCAAAATATCAATTTTATACAGCTAAGCCTTTATTTCTTTTGCGTTTTGTTCTATTTCTTCTAAAACTTCTTTCATTTATTTCATTAGTTTCTTTCATTTCTTTCAAGTTTCATTTCATTTCTGTCATTTCTTGCAATTTTCACTTCACTTCTTTAATTTCTTATTTAATTTCTCTCATTTCTTTATATTTTAATTTCTTCAATTTTTTTTGGAAATTTTTTCTTTAATTTGGCGTTTTCTTGCAACTGAAATAAAGGCTTAGCTGTAAATAAGAAATACCAAAATAAGTATATATTTTATCGATAAAAACGAATGATGTTTGGAATAAGATGACTGAGGAGCAAATATATAGTACCGTTCCAAAATTACTTGCTGCAGACTCGAGAATCAAACATGAATTTGTAGATATATATAGCTCATATCGCAAAAAACTGATTCTCTAATGGCGCTTTATTAAAAAAATAGACTTGTGTTCATCTGTTCTCCTCTCCTGTAACTGCAATTTGAAGGTTATTTAATACGAACAATTTTTTGTCATTTTTGCCAGTGTCTAGTTTGCTAAGCCCACCGTGTAGCGACTATAAAAAATATTGATCAGTTGCACTAGAGTCTAGTTTATCAGAAAATCCTTAGATCATATGTAGAATTATTGAATCTACAACTGTGATTTTTTTCACTGTGATTTGGTAGACCTTTAATCTTCGAGTTTGGGACTGAGGGCTATTTCCTAAAATGGATTAAACAGATTAGATTAAAATTTATGCCTAATAACTAAATGGCTTATCTCAATGGCGAGATAAACGCGCAAAATTTTGTACCCAAACGGGATTTTTTTACATACGTTTGCTGTAGCAAACTGTATATGAATTTATTGCCGATGTCATGAGTTATTAACAGAACAAATTTCAATCTAATCCGTTTAATCCATTTTAGGAATTGGCCCTGAGAGAAGGAATAAAATATAGTCTTAAGAAATATGAAAAAATATGTATTCTAAGGATATCCATTTTTATGCAAATCGGCGTGAGTTGCTGTTTTTTTGGCTTTTAAAAAACTTCTGGATTTTTGTGTGTAGGGATTGCATCTGTGTAGTGACTTCTTAAGCCCGGTTGAAACTTGTCTTTAAGCACATTAGGGACAGAGTTTAGGATAAATCTCAAGTAAATGTTTTGCAAAAACGACACAATCATTTTGCTTATTTTTTTTGCACACGAACTGGACTAAACCAAACTTTGTTCATGCGAAAAACTGTGACTATTGGTAGACCAATGAATCGCATAGGGACAAAACTATAAGGACAAGGATAAGGACAAGTATGAACCGGGCTTTATCCTTTTTATGTATATTTTAGTGGGATACTGGGACGTTACCGGGCTTTATCCTTTTTATGTATATTTTAGTGGGATACTGGGACGTTGGGAGTGATCTGCTGGCTTCTCCTTCTAACGGTCACGGATGATATTCTGACTGAAGCACAGCACAAAGGTACAACATTGGGTGAAAACAGACAGATAAGTTGTGATTCATTCTGTCAGGGGAGTGGGAATTGTACATTTCATAAGCTCTTCTGCTGAGTGAGAAGTGGTTAAATTGTGAGACCTGAGTGTCAATATTGCAGAGGAAATATTAAACGCGGCCATTATCTGTGGATAAAATCATTTTTAAATCAACCAAACTTATGCACAATGCACACACATTTTACTTTTCATCTGCCTGAAAGTTTCTAAAACTGCAAAAATTGGTGAATTTTAAACAGGTTTGAAAATTGTAAACAAGTTAAATTTTTACAATTTATATTTGTTAAAAACATTAGGTCTCACCGAGATTTGAACTCGGATAACTGGAGTAGGAGTGCTAACCGTTACTCTATAAGAACCTAGAATCATAACAGCGTGATTTACACAACATTAACAGATTTATATCTAGAGTCTAATTATTGCAGTGCTGTAGGCTTGCATCTTAGGGCCAATTCCCAAATGGATTAAACGGATTAGATTAAAATTTGTTTCGTTAATAACTTCTGACATTGACTATGAATTGATATAAAATTTGCTATAGCATACGTGTGTAACACTTTCCGCTTGTGCACAAAATTTCGTACGTTTAGCTCACCATTGGGATTAGTTATTAGGCAAGTAAAGTTTAATCTAATCCGATTAATTCATTTTAGGAATTAAGTCATTGACTTATTGCACTGTACTGCCTGCCTTTCTAATGTTAATTAACACTGGAAAATTGACCTACCCGGAATAACATAAGAGAAAGAGAATCTGAATATACAGCTAGGTCTTTATTTGAGTGCAAATTCCTTTCATTTAAATTAAAGTTTCTTTCATTTTTCTTTTCTTTCATTTTCATTTTTCTTTAAAATATTTCTTTCTGTTTTCTTTCCAAGTTTCTTTCTTTCTGGTTTCTTTCTTTAAAATTTCTTGCCTTTTCTTTCAAATTTCTTTCAGTTTCTTGGAAGCTTCTTTAATTTTCATTTATTTGTGTAGGCTTGTCATCTTTTGACAAAGGCCGCAAAAGTGACAGCTGAAAATTTGGGACAGCTGTCGTAGTGCAGACGACCGCCAAAATGAAGCAAAACAAGCCTCTAATATGAGGCCTCTAAATTTCAATTCAAGTTGCCGTAATTTCATAATAATTTGAAAACATAATATTATTTCAAAATTAAATCTTGAAATAAAAATTAAAAATCACGTGTGTGACATCCATTAAAATAACAAAGCAGAAAAAGTTATACGGATATTCAGTCTAGCAAAAGAAGAACCGCTAGATTAGAAATGACTTTTGTTCTGCTTTATTTGTCAAAAAAATTAGTATTCAAGCACCACACACGCTTGTAATTTTAAGCTGGAAGTATGTCTAATTATTAGCCAGACGTCGCGCGCATCATAGACTGCGCGCGCACTTAACGTAATACATCTGCGCCAATCAGTTATTCTTTAATCTTTGCAAATCAAACATTTGCCCCTTATCCTTTCATTCCAATCCCTTCCATTTTCTTTCTTGTTTCTTTCGAATTTCTTTCAGTTTCTTTCAATTTTCTTTCATTTTCTTCCTCTTCTGTAAATTTTCTTTCAGTTTTCTTGACAAGTTTCTTTCTTTCTTTCATTTTTCTTTAAATTTTCTTGGCACTTTTCTTTAAATTAAAGTTCTCTTTCTTTTTCTTTCATTTTTCTTTCCACTCAAATAAAGACTTCGCTGTAGTATTAAAAAAGTGTATTTTTAGGTCATAATTAATAATTGAGTTAATTATAAAATTGTGTTGAGTAATAAGTTAAAATCAAATCAAAATCAAATCAATTGAAAGACTTCCCAGAGTCAGGTTCTCATCCAAAATTGGATTTATCGGAATAGATTTAATTTCATTTCGTCAATAACGCAGCGTCGGTTAAACGTAATTTATTGAAACTTGGCACACACCGAGGTACTACATGTGAGCCATATAGGGCAAAATTTCAGCCAGCTATTTTTATTTTGTGCTGCGCTATTAATTAAATTAAATGCGCAAAATTAAATTAAATCTAATCCGTTAAATCCAATTTTGGATAAGGCCCTCAGTTTCAGGCTGTTATGATCCGGTATCAGACTGTTGGGATAGTAGATCGGAATGCCGACAGAAGGACGTTTATCTGGGCGACAAAAGTGAAACTGTCTCCGGCAATCTGTGTAAAAAGTGGTCGTCTGTTAAAAAATATAAAAAGTATGGCGACATTAATCATTGTCGAAATCCTGACACAGAAGTGGCACCGTGGTGTTTAACAAACAGCCCTAGTGCTCCAATGGAACTGTGTTTCAAAACGTGTACAATACCAAGTCAGTTTAAGCCGATTTTTTGCTGTTTTAATTTTTTGTTTTTTTTTTGTTTTTTGTTGTGATTTTAGGCTAATGTCTTTCACACAGACTGACAATGTCATACGGTTTCAGATGGTTATTAACAAAAAAAATGATTTCGTGATCAAGATCAAGAAATGATCAATAGAAACTAGAATTGCGGTAAATAAAATTTAATTAACACTTTTTTATAAGATGTCGGGTGGATTGATTACTATTTTTATATGGTTAGCACGAAAATAAAGTGGAAAAAACTAGTGTTTTTCAGGTTGCTATAATGCCTCACATGACTGTTGGACTAGAAGTCCAGAATGCAGAAATGACGTTTACGACGGGACCATGAATGTTACTGCAAGAGGCAAGAATTGTGTAAGCTGGGGTGCGAAGACGAACTTTACTCGGTCTGGGCAGAAGTATGGGGACCACAACTACTGTCGAAATCCTGATAATGATACGGCACCTTGGTGTTACACCCGTACCATCAATCAGACATATGCATTATGTTTCAAACTTTGTCCTCTGCCAGGTACGCCAAGCCTAGTCAGTTCGTGCTTGTGTCAAGTCAGTCATGTACTGAAACAGTTCGAAGCAAAGGTCCAATTCCTAAAATGGATTAAACGGATTAGATTAACATTTGTTTGCCTAATAACTTATGTCAATGTTGAGGTAGACTTGAAAAATTTTGTGCACAAGCGGGAGGTGTTACGAATAATTGCTATAGCAAATTTCGTTTAAATTCATAAACGATGTCATGAGTTATTAGCAAAACAAATCTTAATCTAATCCGTATAATCCATTTTAGGAATGCATAAAGGCAGTTTTACGTTGAAACCAGTCCGAGGCGTTCTATTTCAGCAATTTAGAACATCGTAACGACACCTCTACACGTATTACATAGGCTAGGTTGGAACGTTGCCCTAAGACTGCGTTTAGCAAGACTGATGGCCAAATCCTAAAATCGATTAAACGGATTAGATTAAAATTTGTTTGCCTAATAACTTATCTCAATATTGAGGTAGACTAAAAAATGTTTGTGCACAAGCGGGAGGTGCTACAAATAATTGGTATCGCAAATTTCGTACAAATTCATAAATTATTTTATGAGTTATTGGCAAAACACATTTTATTCTAATCCGTTTCATCCAATTTAGGAATTGGCCCTGAGCTAAGACTGCCTTTATGCATTCCACCCAATGTGTCAAATTGAATATATATTAGCTATATGACCGAAGGACTACTTGCAGATGTACAATTAGATTGAGCGTGTTCCACTTGGTCTTGGTGATGCTACTAGAGTTACACTTGTGCCGAAGTGTTTTTGTTAGTTTCGAAATCCTCATTAAATTTCATTTTTTCATCATAAATTGCCTACTATGTTCGTGTAACTTTAGAAAGCAGTATAATGGTTTGATTTTGCTTTTTGGTGTTTGTCGGTGTTTCTTAGCTGTTATAAACTCTAATAAAGTAATACGTAGAAAACCTTGAAAAACGAAAACAAAAGCGATTTTGACAAAGACCGCAATTTTTTGAAATCAAATTTATGATAAAGTGACGACTAGTAGACAAAACGCATCGATAATTACCAACTTGAATATTTTTTTGACAGTTTTACTTGCTGTTTCGTTCACTTCTGTGACTTGTAGCAATTGTGAGAATATGGAAACTATCAGGTGGCATGCTTTAGTGTCAAAAAATAGTTTGTCTCAGAAGACGTTTTTTTTTTGCTACCGACGTTTTTACTGACGTTTTTTGCTACCGTATAACCATAATCTATTTAGAAAAAATAACAACAATAGAAGCAGAAACAACAGAAGCTACAACAATAGCGCTGGAATCAACAAGTTCACGTAAGCAAGATTTTTTTACGGCAGGCGGACAATTTTTACGAGTTGTCATTTTTTTGTCCTTTTTGGGGCTGTTTTTTGGCTAAACTTTGGACACGGTTGAGAGGTAAAAAACTGGGTTGATGAAGTACAGTCGACATTGTGTAAAGTATAGTTGACTAGTCAGCTTTGTCTAACTAAAAGCAGCCGAATTCGGGCGAAAAATTTGATTCCGTTTAAGGTGGTAGTGAATTTTGGCTAGTTCAGGTCATCCCATTAAAGTTAACAAATAGGTTTCCGATTTAATATACCTATCATGTAATAAATTAATAGTAAGCGTTCAGCTTCGAACTCATATAGAACTGTCGAACACGTTACTACTACCATAATATGGTGGTTAAAATTAACCATTTAGTTATGGTGGTTAAAATTATCCATTTAGTTAACCATTTAATATGTACTTTAATTTAAAAGTAAAAGAAAGGACCTTAAGTTAGAGTAGCTTTGTGAGTCTCACCAAATGTCTTGCCCTGTACAGTTTTTTTATGTAGAAATTTAGCTAAACAAAGTAACCAACCCATCTATAAAACTAAAGTGTGACAAAAAATTGCTGGACCCTGAGACAAAAAGAAACAAGCCCAATCTGCGGCAAAACCTTCAGTAAGTATTAAGAATTACTTTCAAGTTAGCTGACCTGGAGGTCAGCTAAAACCTGTTGTGCAGCAAACAATTATGTTACTGCAAAATGTGTATGCAAAATATTGAGGTACTGTTTTTCCTGTTGTGCCACAGCACAACAGGTCTTTAATTTTGATTCTGGCGGATAACACAGGACTGGGAGTGTGCGATAAGCTTGTGCGTTTGTTTGCTGTGCACTTTGGATCAACTGTGCGTGCGTCACTGCATTGTCTAGCATAGAAGTTACACTGAAATCCGTGATCACTTTTCATGTGCGTTCGTTTATCACATGTACTTTACATATCGCGCGCGAGTCACATTGCTGTTAGTATGTCTTGTAGCCTGTATTGACAAACGCTGAAATGTAAATATTGCGCAGCCTTATGCAACTACTTCATAATATGCAAATTAGCTGAACAGCTACTGTAAGAAACAGTAATCCGAAACTTAATCAACTGTGCAAATGTATATATTTTACGGATTTCACTTTTTTCACGGATTCACGGATTTTTCACTTTTCACGGATTTCATCACCATTTTTTTTTCGTTTGAGAGACTTTAGAACTACTCAGCAACAAATGTGTGCAGATATCGGGATTTAAAAATAATTTTGAACTAATAATGGCCTCATTTAATATTCATTCTGAAATATTTCACTCAGACTTCCTAATGTCATGACTCCTCACTCACCAAAAGAGTTTGTTACCACATAATTTGTTGTAAAATAAAAATAATGACTTAAATCCTCTGCAAACACCAGTTTCTTTGGATAACACACCTTCAAATTTTTGCATACACGATTTGCTGAAAGAAAAACTGTGGCTTGCATATACATTTCGGAGAAAGATAATTGCTGCACAACAGGCTTTAGCTGACCTCTGGTCAGCTTACTTGAAAGGAATACTTAATACTTACTGAAGGTTTTGCCGCAGACTGGGCTTGTTCAGCAACATGTGTACGCAAAAGATTCAAAGCGTTTTTATCTTACAATAAAGTTGTTTGTGCAACCAAAACTTGAAGTATTTTTATCTTACAACAAATTATGTACGAACGAGATCTTTTACTGAGTGATAAGTGCATAGTGTATTGAATGACAATCGAGTGACTACATTTTGCACGAAATACAAAATTCCGCCAATTTAAGTATGTGTTCAAAATGTACTTAAACGTACAAATACCTAAATTACACTCATACAAAAACGTCGAATTCTTACTTAAATATAAGTTTTATGTCAGACGTTCCCGAGGTGAACCTTTAATGACTAATCACGCTAACTAATCACCATCACTGTTCCAAGAGACACAGAAACATTAAATATGTTGGTAACCACGCACGGTGCTTATATGAGATTCTCGTTTGAATTTAATTTTATTTCAATTTACATTGAAGCTCTAATTGCCGTTTTTATGTTCAGCTCAGATTTACACTTGAGTAGCTCTGTTTTGCATTTTACTTGATACTGCTTTACATCACTTGTTTTTATGTGGCCGGTTAGCTCAGTTGGAAGGGCATCCGATCCGTAATCGGAAGGTTGGTGGTTCAAGTCCACTCCGGCAGCTCCTTTTTGAAAATTTTTGACACGAAATTCCAGTCTTATAGGATAGCAGAACAGACGATTCACTTCAGGGAAGCTATATAGGATTAAGCAACGAATACACTGAAAATCTAGGTGACACACGCACATAGACATATGAGCTGACGTTTAACACGCAGACAGACGCAAATCTTGCACAGTTTAGTGTTATAACGCCAGAATCAAAATTAAAGACCTGTTGTGCTGTGGCACAACAGGAAAAAGCGATTTCATTGCGAAAAGAGCAAAATTTGGGCATCAATAGTACAGCGAGTAAGTCACGAAAATCACGCCACCAGTTTCGTTCAGCAGTTTTTGGTCAAATAGTCAAACTTGAAAATGGTATCTATGTATTTTAGCATGTCCGAATGGCTGGGATTTTATCGATGATTTTGGATGCGTAGCAATACTTCGGTACAGTCGAGTTATTCACAAGAAAGCTAGAGAATTGTGTTGGCAACTCAACACAGACTTGGTTGTTTTCTGGAACAAGGAAACGCAAAGAAAGGTTACGAATTATGTTGATGGGTGAGACCTGTTTTTGAAATTGAAATAATCACTGGCTTGCCCCAAAGTGGAATAGCTCGAGACTAGAAAAACTCAAGAACACCCGCATATTTCATTCAAACCTAAAGACGTATTTATTATATTTGTTTTCACTGTTTCCTTGATAATGGGTACCCATTAAGTAATCACCATGCTCAAATATATTTTTTGGAAATTATAAGATGGTGAACAAAACTCGAGAATAGCAAGAGAATAAAAATAGCTCGAGAATAAGGTTGGTGCTAGCGGCCGTTAAGTATCAGGGGATATATGAGGTTTCTTTTAAAAACTTTTTCGTCTGCAGAAAAACGGCAAAATAGGAGAAACTAAATCATCCACTTTAGGACACCCTGATTTTGGACCTGAAACTTCTATATAACTTAACATTAGCGCTTACACATGTGCACAAATCATAACATATTAAATGTAAAATAAAATATATCTTATAAAATACAAAATACATAAGTTATAACTGGAATAGCTGCATCAATTTTGATAACAACTCAACCATTTGACACTCAAACACAAGTAATGTTAATTAAAAAAGGCATTTTTTTTAAATTATGTATGCAGCTAAATACTTAGGTAGTTGTTTCTGCTACTCCTGTAACATCAAAGGGCTTCCTGTAAAAGTAAAATACAACTCTTCGGAACACTCTTCTTGTTTAGACAATGTCGCACATATGGACTATGCGAAGTTTGGATCCGAATGCAGACAACATCACAAAAATGGCCACGTAAAAGGGTTTAATTTTTTAGGATTTGTGCATTTTCAAACGTTTGCACGTTAATAT